>AP027114.1:1655000-1912803 GCA_028142955.1 Pinctada fucata | reverse complement strand
ATTTTGAAATTAGGAAATTTTTGTATTTTAGACGTTTAGTAAATAGGTAACAATGTAAATATATAATGTGGGTCACTTAGTGTATTTATGTAATTGTGTAAGATACAGCTATACTGAAAATGAATATTTTATAGGCAGACATAGCTAAGAAGCATTTCAGTATGTAAAAAAGTGTAATTTTGAATTAAATTTGGAGTATGCATTACTTCCTCCCTGTAACGCGCACCTCACCTCCCCCCCCCTCCCCCACCCGCGAACTCGAAACCTCACAACGCTTCTTTTTCCCAGATCTTTTTTCGTCCGGATCTATTATCTAAATAACAAGCAAATAATATTTCGCTTCATATATTTTTTTATTTCAACGCTTTGATTTTGGGGCTACCATTCGATCACCCCCCCCCCCCCCGAACCCCAAACCCTCTGGATCTGTCCAAATTTTGAAACACTGAGTTCCCTACATGCATATGCATTGTGATAAGTTTGTGATCATGTTATCTTTGTAAATAATCATTTGTTATTTACTACATTTCATGATGATTCACTTGTAGCAAATCTCCCCCCCCCCCCCAAACTTTCCAATCTGTGCCTTAATTTTGATTTTTAAACATAGTACTTGTATATATCATTATGCATACGCCTTTATTTCTTTTTGAGGGTGCTGTGTATGTGAAACATGTATCGGAACCCCCCCCCCCCCCCCCAACTCCCGTCCCCCGAGTTCCCCTCCCTCTATCACGTACCCGGGGCAGATCTCATTCATTATAACTATATATGAGAAAATAATTTTAATATATTCTTATTTGAAAATTATATATTTTAATGTATGATTTTCTATGCAATTGACTAATTTCTGAACTCATCTTTACAGGTAGACGACATCTCATACAAATGACAATGTCCACGCGTCCAGGCTTCTTTATATACCGCTCGAGTACTCGAGGTAGTGGATTTTGGGTCACGATACATTAGTATGCAAAACGTCATCAGGGGGAAAGTTCAAATCAACACATGACCAAGTGTATTTTTAGCTAGGGGACGGAGATTGTTAGTTTCACTTCTAACAATTTCCGTTCCCTAAAAAAATTTACTACGTCATGGGGGTTTTGAAAGACTTAGTTCAGCTTTAAGAACAAAAGAAAAAACAAACATATTCCGACTTCTGACAGTACGAAACCACCCGAGACGAGAAAAGCAATCAGAGCGAAACGTCTCGTTTAAAACCGGAAATGTCGGATTTCCCGTGGTTACGCCACCTTGTTGATGCTTTATCGTTACCTGATTTACGAAAAATATTTTCAATAAATCTAACTTATAAACAAAAACTGAGTATAACATATACGTCTACTTGGAGTCGAAAAGAAAATTTAAATGGCAATATCCAGCATCTCCGCAGCAACTCTGTCTGCTAGGGGACGAAAGTTTTTGAAAGCATAGTAGTACATTCTCATTCTTTGATTCAGCATATTTTGTCAATAAGATATGTGTATACGCGTTACCATAAGGGCGAGCTTCGCTCGCAAAGGCCCTTCGGGCCTTTGCAGCGAGCTCCACTCGCTATAATACATAATAAATGAAATGTTATCGGGGGTGGGGGGGGGGGTGGTTGGGGGTGGGGGGTTAATCATGGCATATTATCATATGAAAATTAATTTGTCTCATCAGTGATGTCCATACCTTGTAGAGGCAATGTAAACATGTAAATAAACTCTTTAAGATGATATACACAAAGTAGAACACTCAAATTTAATTATTTGGTCCCAATTTCAATTAATTATGGATTGAAAATTAAAAAGATAGGAATATTTCGAATTTTTCGATTATAATCGATTAAAAATCGATAATGCCCTTCCGATTATCGATTATGATTTAGTTTCCGATTGCCCAACACTAGGCCGTACAGAAAAGAGTAATATCGGTAAATTTGTTGCATTCGTTGTTTTGGATGGTTCTATTTAAACCTAAAATATGTACCAATATGAAGGGCAACGAGATGTTATATAGATTGTTTTATATTTTCTTGAACATCGACGGTGGGTGCGGCTAGCCAACAGGGGATGCTTACTCCTCCCGGGCACCTGGTCCCACCTCTAGATTGCTAGGGGTCCGTCGATTCTCAATTGTGTGATCTATTGTGAGTGCCTTTGAGTTTATCGTCAGGATCTTCTTTACCTCATTGAAGTTTGAGCTTGCTTTGAAATAATGTATCAATTGCGATATGAATATACCTTAGACAGAAAGGAGGGGATCTTCAACAACACCTAGTTGCAACACCAACAGTTAACCCCCAAAAACACCAACTGTAAAAACACAAAGAAGACACACAGAGAAAGAGACCCAATCGTACAAGGAACGCTATGGCAAACCACAGAGAAACACCAAACATAAATGACTACACATAAACCAACGAGACCAATGGGTAATCGGTGCAGATTTAGGACGGCCATTTGCCTTTTCAGTAGCAGACGGTGTGGTTATCCTGAATTACGTGCGCACAACCCTCCCACTTTTCCGATTACCCAGAGGTCCCGAAGAACCCACAATAACTATTGTGGTGTAAAATAACCTCCTCAATGTAAGATGAACATACAAACAGACAGCATGACGTAGGGGCCCAAGAAACACAGATGGATATGTAAATGGATATAAAAAAAATGAAGGCATACGAAATACAGTCCGTGCTCTGCCGGCTATAGCGCGAGCTCATGCATGTGATCACACGAGGAGTCCGACTGACATTCAGAGCTAGAGGACAGGTAGTCGGGGACGAAGGAGTGGTACTACATTGTGCTTAGGACTTCAAGAGAAATTTGTAATTAAGAATTTGAAGTCGTTACGTTTGTAATGAATCGAAGCATTCAGAAAAGTAGGGGATTTCCAACAAAACTCGGTTGTAGCACCCACAGCAAAACTTCAAAACACCCAATGCAAAAAAAAAAAACCCCACAAAGCAGACATTTACAGAAAAAGACGCAAAAGGGACAAGGAACACCAACTCGCGCCATAGATACATGAAACATAAAAGATCACACATAAGCCAACGAGACCAATGGACAACCGGTGCCGACTTAGGACGGCCATCTGCCATGTAAGTAGCAGACGATGTGGTTATCCTGGATCACGTGCGAACAACCTTCCCACTTTTCCGATTACCCAGAGTTCTCGAGTCCCGTCGTCACAGTCAGTCATAGTGCAAGCTTAAGAATGCGCTCACACAAGACTGTAGATTGATCAAGTACCAAACCTAGTGTCCGTCTGGTGACATTAGTATGATATCCACGGTATAAAAGGCGTTTGATGATTCTGACGTCCTTTCGATCGTTACGCTGACTACCTTTGATCCTTTTTGTACGGGTCCGAATATCAAAAGAAGTTGACCATAATTTTTTTTGTAAAATTTCTAGAAAGTCTTCACTAGTTTAAGAAAGCGAAGACCTTGACCTAAAAGTTTCTTTGTAATTTGTAAATTTCCACGTGATCCTCAATCTAAACAATGTAAACTCCTTGTATACAGCTCAGAGGGCGCAATTTTGATTGGATCTTTACTAAAGTTCATACACTCATTCCTCTTGGCAAGATGCAGAACCCTCTTGATCTTCAAGGTAATGGGTCAACGGTCAAGGTCATAGAATGAAAATGGCTAAAATCCTTGTATACAGCCTAGAGGACACGATTTGATCTATTCTAAACTTCATATAATTCTTGCTCACGACAGGGGGAAGAACCCTTAGGCTAATGATTCTCAATGTCATAGGTCAAGGTCACAGATTGGAAATGATAATATCCTTGTGCACAACCTATCCAGTTTTGATTGGATCTTTAACAAACTTGAGATTTTGTTTAAGAAAGTATGAAAATTTAAAATAAAAATCACGAAACACTGGATAATTTAACTTCTATTTTATTTATCATCCAAATTGGACCAAAGCTTATGTTTCAATAACATAGAAATAATTAGACTTTTCATGAAAAAATGTGACCTTTGTATGGAACAAATCCAGGACAGGGCATCTAGACTGGGACACGTTTCCGTGCTGTTCCTGAAATAAACATCATGCAAAGATTAAAGTTCCACGATCTGTTATCACCGACATAGATTTTAGCCGATTAACATTTACTATATATAAAGGCCATAACTTTCTGTCATTGTCTGCATACCACTTCATATTCATATACAAAAATGAACACTTTTGTACTTCTTGGGTTATGCGCCTGCATTTGTAAGTATTTGAACAAGTTGTCTTTATCTAAATTATTTCTAAGATATTATTTGGCGTCTTTTCATGGTTTTGGTGATTACTTCTGGTTTCTATCTAATGCCTTCTTTCAGATGAATTGAAAGTGATTTCATAAAGCATGTAAAATCTTTAAGATAAATATATGAAGTGTTAGACAGGACTGAGAATGTAATAGGAACACACAAATATTATTTTGATAATAAATGCCGTGTTTTAGCTTTATACCAGTGTGATGCGTTAGAAGTTCTTTCTTAATTGTCTTCCATTAGTTTATACATTCAATTAACTTTATTTATCTGATCATTAATCTAGAAATTTTACTTAATGGATGTCCCCTCTTAGATCGTTATCAATAGGGGTTGTTTCACGATTTCTTTCTAATTCAGACTATTCTATTTATATGTATAATACTATTTTTCAAAGGCATGGCAGCAGCGGACACATGTCCAAGTGGTTCGAACGCGGATTGTTCTGCTCAGGAAATCAAGTGTGACGCTGGTTATGACCTTGACTGTGTCCATAATGTCTGCACATGTACGAAGATGCATGGAGATAATTGTAAGTTTATGATCAAATATGATTTACAGAATAATCGCCTTATTTTGTGCGATAAATGCACTTGCTGTGTGTCGCAAATTTATGCGGAACAAAATTGAAATTATGATATTATTTCTATTTTTTTTTTGTATCGGAATTGTCAGTTTCATTTTTGTTTAACGAAAATTCGCTTTTCTAGATAAAAAGGTGACGTATAAATGTAGGTCACCGTGGGCTCAGGGTGCAGGTTTCAACAGCTGTCGCAGTTTGTCTCTGTAGCGCTTAAATGCATTGTTACGTCAAAGGCGTTTACATACGAGATGTAACGCGTTCATGTCAGGGTATAGTGTTCATTGGTTCAGTATATATATTTTGATTTGTGATCTTATTCTAAATCCATTTATGAGTTTGTCAATCTATATTTATAGTCGACATACAAACGTGAGAATCAAGTTTACTTTTCAGAAGTTTTAAAACATTTGATCACTCACTTCTACCTTGACTGTTTCATTTGGATTGCGTTATTACCGAGTCTGTCTGGTATGAAACTTTTTCGAAACCTCTGGTTAATTGGAGAAGTGAGAAGGTTGTACACACTTAATCCAGGATAACCACACCATTTGCTACTTGCGTGGCAAATGGCCGTCTAAAGTCCTCACCGGTTGCCCATTGGTCTCGTCGGTTTATGTGTAGTCTTTTGAGTTTGATATTTATATGATGTATGTCTCTTTCAGCCTAATAGTATGCTCGTCTTTTGTGTTTTGCATCGGATGTTTTGGTGTTTTGCTGTTGGTGTTGCAACAGGGTCTTGTTGGAGATCCCCTACGGAACCTTCATTTTTTAATAAGGGAAGCGCATGTTCCGACTCTTTACCTTCTCGAGGAAAACCTCTAAACATTTTATATATAAACCAGACACGTGTTCCGTATAGTTAATCCTAATGCGTGATGCATCCAACTAGAGTTATTAGCAGACGGTGACTAACCTCATTTCAATAGCGCCCTGTATTATTATTATACTAGTAGTTAATCCTCATGCGTGATGCATCCAACCATAGTGATTAGCAGACGGTGCCAAACCTCATTTCAATAGCGCCCTGTAGTTTGATTTTTTAAAAAATTTAAATATGTGCATTTACTTTACATGGAGTGTGCGGCTTCAAATTCCCTGTAGATTCGATTCAGTAGAATAGCTAAACAAAATTTAGGATAAAAAAAGCATTAAATGATGGTGCTAGGATGTAAACCTCCTATAAGCTGGGCTTGCACTATCGCGAATGCGGAGGCGATATAGCTACGATACGGTGATATTGTTCGGGACATTAATTATACTTCGAGGTATATGTAGGTATGACACATTAGACAATATAGAATATTAAAAGTAATTTGAAGGCAACAAGACTCAGAAATACCACATGAATGGTTTGTTAATTCGTTTTGTTTTATTACGATGGTTTCTTAATTCGTTTTGTTTTATTTCAGCGTGCTCAACGGACAGTGATTGTGGTGCCGGATCCTGTACACAGCACTCCCACAACCACCAAGTCCGATGGCGCTGTTGGCACGGACATTGTAGATGTACCTTCCATTAGGTACGTTTTTGCAATTGACCCTTCCGATTGCGGGAAAAATATGCAAAATTTCGTGACGTCACAATGCTTTTACGTCGGACAAACAATTTAACCTTCGAACCTCGGTCAAACATCGAAAATTGCATTTTGATGTCATGGAACTTCTCAAATTTTCCCCGCGTTCGGAAGGATCAATTTCACTCAGTTAGTTATATAGGTTTTGTTACTGTCAAACTTCCTACTCAAAGTAGGTGTGTAAATATGTGGGGGTAGAGGCTGAATACCGAGCCACCTACGTATTAACACACATTCTTTGAGAATGAAGTATGACTGGAATCAACCCTAGCCAATCCCATAATAAATTTACGAAAAAAGCGCTTGCAGCATTTCTTTTTAATTTGAGACGTTATAAAAATTTAATAACCTTCGTCTGCGTCTACTAATACTGCGACGGTATTCTCTGAAGTTAGTATACTAGGTTTGATAAAGTAGAAAATATAAACGAGATATTTAGACAGATGAGTATAGAACTTAGGTACAATGTACTAGTATCAATATTAGTGTAAATTTATTTCATGTTTAAGTATATAAATTCTTTTGGCTTTTATCATTTGATATAATTATTGCATTTTGTACAGTTTTATTAACTCTCTATCATTTGATTTAATATTGCTATATTGTACATTTTTTAAATTCTCTGACTCCTTGTGTTGCAGGGAAGCGAACGTTTGAGAAACGGATTCCGAAATAAAATAAGAATCTGAATTAGTTTGGCTCTTATTTTCTTTTTTTTTTCATTTTCAATACTTCTCATCCCATTAAAATATTGATATTAGCATTTATATCAAAATGCACAGTTATCAAATTGTATTGAAAGAATATCTACAGCAGAACTGTGCGCCACTCACAAGCTTTTTAAAGAACAAATATAAAAATCATCAAGAACTTATGAGGTCAAGGTTTTCGCTTTCACGTACAAGTAAAGTTATTGTTTACTTTTTTAAAACTTCGGACCCATGCAAGCAACAGGGTATAATTTCTACATTGTGATTAAATGACTGTCATCATCACAAAACAAGACATACTTACTTAATATGTACATCAAAATGAACATCAAGACAATCACTGAATTTGACAGGTTTCCATGGAACTGTTGCGACGGGTGTTGCATGCAATAAGGAGACGCTGACTCACCTGGTCTCACTTCGGAATTTTGTTCGTTCCGAGGTTCGCAACCGTTCCTGTGGGAAATCTAATGATTTTGCCTTGCCTTCTCGACTATGAGACTGAATAACTGATGGGTACTTCTGTAATGTTTATTCATAACCTTCAATTAATGGTGACATTATTCATAGAATAAGAATGGTAAAAGGTAGACAGAATTGCCATCGAAATTGTGAGAGAATCATCATACGCCTCTTATCACTGGACGGACACTTGGCAGACAATGCATGTTTTAGATATTGTTTTCATTTTTTCGTGCATGAACATCGACGGCGGGTGCGGCTAGTCAAACAGGGGATGCTTACTCCTCCCGGGCACCTGGTCCCACCTCTAGCTTGCTAGGGGTCCGTCGATGCTCAATTTGGTACTCTATTGTGAGTGCTGTTGAGATTATCGTCAGGATCTTTTTAACTGATTGGCTTGGTACATAACCATCTAAAGCCCTGTAACCAGCGCATTCTGTTTTTACATCCATTTACATATCCATATGTGTGTATCTGGGGCCCTGAGTCTTGCTGTCCGTTTGTATGTATATCTTACAGCGAGGAGGTCATTTTATGTACACCACAATTTTGATTTCTTCGAGACCTCTGGTTAATCGAAATCGTTCGAAATTTGTGCGTACGTACTCCGGATAACAAGGCCATTTGCCACTGCATGGCTGTTCTTAGTCGTCCTAAGTCGGCACCAGTTGCCCATTGATCTCGTTGGTTTATGTGGGGTCTTTTTTATTTTGGGGTTGATGTGGGTGCTGCAACCAAGTGTTGTAGGAGATCCCCTACTTTCCCTTGAACACCATATCTGATTGCAGCACAGAATATTTGACAAAACATAAGAAAAGGGCAGGGGACAGAGGAGAATATAACAGCCTCTACACTGAAAGCTCCAACAAAGAATCAAAGCAAACTAACACAAAACATGAACTGAGGGAAATCACTGTGCACCTGACACCGATGTCTGACGACCATCGCAATATACATTGTTATATCTAATGTTTTGTTTCTTTGGATAACGTTTAATTCACAAAACTTAAATAAGGCCTATCTGCAGCGACAATAACAAGGTAACTGATGTGTTTCAATTTGCAACCTTCCTGAAAATTTTATAAACCAATTTTAATGCACCAGAAACTTGTTTCAGATAGTAGAACCTCAATAATGGTACTTTCAAACCAAAGGGCGCCAGTAAAATGAATTTAGCCGGCTATAATGAAAAACACTTTGGCTGAAGCATCACTGATGAGTATTTAATATCCGAAACACGTGTGTGGTGCATGAAAATTAGTTTGAAATTTTTTTCATGAAGGTATAGAATTGGAACACTTCCGTATTTTTTAATACAAAGAGAATTTCAGACACACCCCAATTTCATGGGGCCTAGATAGTATGGGTTAAGGGTGTAATAAGTTGTACACAACCGCTTCGAAGAGAGGTTACGTTTTTCTTTCTTTAACATAGCTGTGTCCTTAGCTGGGTTTCGGCATAATTTTTTCGGTCATGTTTAGAATTAAGCTCCTTGCGCTTACCCTCCAATGATTTTGGCCATATTTTTCACTTGAATAAGCTTCTGAATAAACCCTGTTCAAACTTTGGAGCCGCTCATTTTGGCAAGAGGAAATTAATGCTCTGTATTGAAGATGGCGCCAGGAAAATTCACTTCGAACAGTGGGCAAAATAATTATGAACTTACTCGCTAGTTCAAATTTGCACCCACCTGCCCTTGGAGATACAATAAAACTATTACTACCATCATGTACGGGGTACCAAACTTAAGTCAGAATCCAAACTGTTTTACCTTGTGCACACCTGGTACCTGAGATATTCACCTTTAATTGATAAAAGCACTGCAGGATTTTTCAATTTCCTGCAGGAATTTTTAATTTCCTAAAGCATTTTTTAATTTCCTAAAGCATTTTTTAATTTCCTGCAGGAATTTTTGTAATTCCCACAGGAAAAATAATTTCCTGCAGGAATTCTTATTTTCCCAAAGGAATTATTTATGTGCAGAATATTCCTGCAGGAAAATAAAATTCCTGCAGGAAATTATTTTTCCTGTGGGAATTTTAAAAAATCCTGCAGGAAATTAAAAAAATCCTGCATGAATTTTATAAGTTAAAGGTGAATATCTTAGGTACCAGATGTGCACCAGGTAAAACAGTTTGGATGCTGACTTAGTTTGGTACCCCAATTTGAAAGACATGAAAAAGACAAAGGATGTTTTTAAATATTTAAGGGAGAAAAAATTTGATTACGAAAGAAATCACATGAATTAAAAGAAAAACAATGTAATATTTGAGAAGAAGTGTTGCGCTTCATCTCCTTATTGGAATAGTCACTTAAATGTATATCTGACTTTTTGTTTTCATGTAGTAAACGTGAATGAAAGGTGAGAGAATGAATTTGTGATTGAATATCTGTAATATGAAATATGTAAAATGTGAATAAAAACAAATTTCTAAGTTCGGTACCCCTACAGGCCCGAAAAGTCGAAAGTTTAATATTTGTTTTCAATTCACAAACGAATTGAAAGCTTTTCGAAATGTTAGCTTTCGAAATTTCGTCAGCGATTGCTTTCAAAATTTTGAATAAGCGAGAGATGACGAAATTTCGTCAGCGATTTCTCGGTAACTAATTTTCGTCATCGATTCCCCTAGTTTTCAAAACTTTAGTCAGCGATAACTTTCAAAAATTTTGAAAGCTTCGAGGGTTGTCCCAGAAAAACGTAGACATTGCTCACAATTCCTTTATTTCGTATGAAATCTACTTAAGATTTTCCAGGATGTGGATTTAACTATCTGGGAAGTATCAAATGTTAACTAAATTGAATTCTGCAGATGTCATTAAAAATTAGTTGAATTATTTGGACAGCGGTTGGATCTAACCGGCGCAGAACGAAATTTTCAAGCGCCGAAAAAAGAATCGATATTAAAACCAGTTGAATACTTATTAATGCATACTAAAATAGTATAAAAAATCCAATCGACAGAAAGTTCTGATTTTTACAGGTAATACATGCTGTATTTGTCAATGACGTAAGAAACAATTGAATTATGAAGCAATTCATAAAGCGATCACCTCATCAATTATTCAAAAGACGCCGACGTCAACTGTATTAGCGGAGAAGAAAATGGTCCTGCAGTCTTGCGTTAATCGACCCCATTTTAGAAATAGTAGGGAATGAAAAGATAAGAAAAGTATGGAAATGTTCGCAGAGCATTTGTACATAAGTGGAACAAGAAATTTGCCGACGAATGAATAGACAAAACTAAACAAGGATGCAAGAAGAGGGGTGAATTTGGCAAAGGACGGCATTGATGAAGACCAGCGTCGAACAGTAAAAGAAATAGTATAGAGGATCCGGATAAGTAAATTTACTGTGTAGAGAATCATGTCAAGTGTAAATTAAAATATGATTCTCGTATTTGCTCGATGGGTGTCAAGTCTATTATCAATATATGACATAAAATTGTGATTTGCTGCCTTTATGTATATTCCTAGTCGCAGTCGCCGACATCCATGACGTTATTTATCATGCGCCGGCGGACGTCACCTTATGCGTTTATTTCTTCAATAGAAATTTTACTATGAGAGATGAATTATTGATTTCCCATTAACAGAAGCCAAATTGTATGTCAAATTTATCCATGCTAAGTTTATAATAATGCAACCCTCCACTATTTTCTTATCATCGATGTCTACGATTTTCTGGGACAACCCTCGTATAGTTAATGAAATTTCGTCAGCTATAGCTGTCAAAATTTTTGAAAGCTATAATCGCTGACGAAAATTTCGTTAACTATAGATTTCAAACTTTTTGAAAGCTAATCGCTGACGAAAATTTGGTTAACTGTAGCTTTCAACATTTTTGAAAGCGAATTCTGACAAAAATTTCATTAACTAGCTTTCAAAATTTTTGAAAGTTTGTCTCGTAAGCTATTTTGTGTCGAGAAAACCAAGATGGCCGAAATCAAAGCAATCATCTTCATAAATTGCTTGATAAATAGTATTATTAATGATGTATATTCAGATTAGCTTTCAAAATTTTCGTCAGCACTAGCTTTCAAAATTTTCAGCGATTGCTTTCAAAATTTTCGTCAGCGATAGCTTTCAAAATTTCGTCAGCGATTGCTTTCAAATATTTTGAACGCTCCGAGATGACGAAAATTTGAAAGCTCATATGCTTTCAAAATTGTTAACAAAGATTAGTTAACGAAATTTTCGTCAGCTATTTTTCGAAAGCTTTTTAGAGCTTTCAAAATTTCGTCATCTCAGTAGCTTTAAAAAAAAAGCTGACGAATAGTTAACGAAACTTTCGCATAATTTCGTCATCGGCATTAAACATTTGACTGGTCGGGGCTGTACCTGATGGTGGTATTGGTTTTGTAGTATCTCCAAGGATAGGTGGATGCAAAAATGAACTAGCGTGTAAGTCCATAATTATTTTGCCCACTGTTTTCGGCTTTATTTAAACTGTTTGGCATTTATGAAGTACTTCTGACGAGGATTAAAGTTTCCGAAACATGTGTCTAGTACTATAATAGAACATATATTTCATTATTGACAATTTATGTTATCATTCGCTGAGTTATTTTCACAACATTCATTATCGAGCATAGTTCATGCCATTTTTGATGAAACGTTACCGATGTTTGGAAGGTTGCCTTGTCGGTTAATATGTTGATTTTTTAAATACTTTTTTACCCTTTTGAATGGTTTCAATGGCAAAGAATGTTTTATTAGGCATTTTCAGTAAAAGAGATATGAGTTAACGATATGAGTTAACGACAACGATACCGACAAATCAGGGGGCATCTCAACAAGAGGCCCAACGGGACCACATCGTTCACTAAAGAAAGGGGGGATCTCCGACAAGACTTGGTTGCAGCACCAACAGCAACACACCAAACACCCCAAGTGAAAACACAGGGATGACACAAACAGCAAGAGACTAGGAACATCAAACGAGACATCAAACATCGAACATAAAAGACAACACATAAATCAACGAGATCCATGTGCAATCGGTGCCGACTTAGGACGGCCATCAGTTAGTAACAGATGGTGTGGTTATCCTAGATAACGTGCGCACAATCCTCCCACTTTTCCGGTTACCCAAAGGTCTTGAAGAACGCACAATTGTTGTGTAAAATAACCTCCTCACTGTAAGATGACCACACAAACAAGACAGCACAACGCAGGGGTCCAAGGAACACAGAGGAATATGTAATTATATCTAAAATTAGGGTAGGAGCGTACGAAATTCAGTCCGTGCTCTGCCGGCTGTAGCGAGCTCATGCATGTTATTATCCGAGGAGTCCGACCGACATTCAGAGAGGACAGGTAGTCGGGGCTCTGTCTTCTTGAAAGAGGTGTCGACAGGGCCGGTCATGGGGTCCCGTCGTCAAAGTCCGTCAGAGTGCAAGTCTTAATCCAGGATAACCACATCTCCTGCTATTGCCGTGGCAGATGGCCGTCCTAAGTCGACACCGGTTGCCCATTGGTCTCGTTGGTTTATGTTTAGTCCTTTGTGTTTGATGTATCTGTGTTGTGCGTTGACGTTCCTTGTCCCTTATGTGTCTCTTTTTGTGCTTGTCTGCTTTGTGTTTTTGCATTGGGTGTTTGGGGGTTTTGCTGTGGGTGCTGCAACCTGGTGTTGTTGGAGATCCCCTCCTTTGCCTTAAGGATGCGCTGGTACAAGGCTGTAGATTGGTACAGTACCATGCCGAGTGTCCGTCTGGTGACATATTAGGATCATATCCACGGTATAAAAAGCGTTTGATGATTCTGACGCATGTTCGGTGGTTATGCTGTCTGCCTTTGATCCTTGTAATTTTGTTTATTATGTCAACATGATATACTCTCTTGCTTATATAGGTCCGAACTTTAAAAGAAGCTGATTGTAATTTTTGTGAAATTTCCAAAAAGTCTTTACTAGTTTATGAAAGTGCAAACCTTGACTTAAATGTTTCTTGGTTATATGTACAATTCTACTATGAAAACCCAAAACATTAGCGCACGCTCTAGCGTACCGGATGTGCTGTGATATGTAAATGCCGTATGACAGTAGTCTGGGAACGTTAGGTACCGTCAAGCCGGGAGATTTTTTTTATGTTGAATAAAATATCATCTCTTTTGTCATAATCACTTGTATGAATTTCGTCGTTTGTAATTTTGATATTTAGGTCCAAAAATGGTGTTTCTGTATTTTCAACGTTTGCCTTGTTGAGTGTCAATTCCTGTGGATAAATTTCATTCTTATATGTATCAAAAACAGGATAGGTAATAGTGAGAATATCATAAAGGTACCTAGACGTATAAGTAAAGCGGTTCAAAAAATCAAAGTTTCTATTCCTTTGAAGATTTTGGATAAATTCTTTTTCATACGTGTATAAATATAAATTTGCAACAAGAGGCGCACAGTTGGAACTCATAGGAATCCCTACAACCTGTTTGTAAATATCCTCATCCAATTTAACATAAATATACTTCCAAGAGGAAGGACAAGGCATTACACAGATCGCTACCTGTCCATGACTTGAATGATTTGTAGTTTATTGAGGAAAAAAATCCTTTGATTCAGATCTACAAATGTACGTTTTCCCCTCTCGATCAAAACACAATTCAAAATTAGTTTAGACAACTGATCATTAATTCTGTCGTGAGGAAGAGTGGTGTACATATTAGAGAAGTCGTATGAAGAAATGGTTTTGACTTGGAAATTTTTAGTTTTCATTCTGTCAATCACATCCCCTGAATTTTTGATAGACCAAAAGAAATTAACATCGTTCCTATTAAGAACAGTTTCACAATATTTTGTTACATGTTCCTTTATCGCCGTAAGTGCTAATGTAAGATTTCTAGACAAAAATATAGTGTATGAGTTGTTAGAATTAGCAATGAATCGAAATTTGTAAGGCGACTTGTGCATTTTAGGTATACAATACATGGTCGGAAGATCCAATTAAGAAATAGAGATGTTGGATGAAGACAATTCACTGTTATGCTTGTGCAAAATACTAGAGACACTTTCATTGCTTTTGATACATAAGTATTTGTCGACGAAAGAAGGGAGGAGATATCCAACTAGACCCGTTGTAGCATCAACATCAAAACACCAAAACACCCGATGCAAAAACACAAATGACGAGTACAGCACGAGACTGAAAAGAGACACATGACATGTAAACATTTAATACGAAAGACTACACATAAACCGACGAGACCTATGGGCAACCGATGCCGACTTTGGACGGCCATGTCATGCAAGTAGCAAATGGCGTGGTTATCCTGGATTACGTGCGCACAACCCTCTCACTTCTCCAATTACCCAGAGGACTCGAACAACGTACAATTGTAGTGTAAAACAACCTCCTCACTGTAAGATGACCTTACATAAACAAGACCGCGAAACGTAGAGGCCCCAGAAACACAGATGAATATGTAAATGGATATAAACAGAGGGCATACGTAATACAGACCTGGACGGCCATAATTTTGACCGACCGGAAAGAAAGACAAAAACTTGGACGAGAACCTTGAGTACCTACCTGTCCTCTCTGAATGTCAGTCGGTTTTCAACAATAGTATAATAATAATATAGCATGGCTTAACCCGTAAAAAGCAGTACTCTCTGTCGATTAGATTTTTATACTATTTATGCAAGCATTGATAAGTATTCAACTGGTTTCAATATCGATTCTTGTTTCCTTTTTATTTTGAAAATTTCGTTCTGCGAAGGTACGGTCCAACCGGTCCTTTCACAATTCAGTTTAGTTTTAATACTAACGACATATTTCAACTCTTTTATTATTTGTTAACCAGATAGCTAAATTCACATCCTGCAAAACCTTTTTTTACATTTAACGCCAAATAAAGGAATTGTGAGTAATGTCTAGGATTTTCTGGGACAATCCTCGTATGTGAAAGAATATACATTCTTCTAGAAGCTAGATAGTTAAATTCACATCCTGGAACAACTTTTAATTTAACACCAAATAAATTAATTGCGAGCAATGTCAACGTTTTTCTGAGACAACCCTCGTATGTGAAAGAATATACTTTCCTCTAGAAGCTGATGAAGTTTCAACATTTTGACCAAAAATAGATTTTTTATAAATTCTTAAATCACTTTCATGAAAATGTATTCTTATCCCCTAGGATGATTATTATCAATCCACATGGTGAATTTGAAGTTCCTGGATCAGCTGGTTTGGGCTCTATCTTGTTTACAATAATACAGAAGTATTCCAACTCTATACCTTCATGACGAAAATTTCAAACCAATTTTTTCCTGCGCCGGAAACGTGTTTCGAATATCAATTTCTCATCAGTGATGTTTCCAGCGAAAACACCGAAATTCATTTCATTAGCGCCCTCTTTTATTTTTTGAATTCAGATTTGTACATTTACTTTACAGAGAGTTCGCGACTCCAAATTTCCTGTAAGGTCGATTCAGTAGCATATCCAAATAAAATATATGTTCAAAATAGCATTGGAGGGATGGTGCTAAGATGTTAACCTCCTTTAATTTCGATGATAGTTTTGAATGGAATGAAAAGTTTTCGAAATAGCACAATAATATTTATGATGTAAAATCGATAAAGATTCAAAACGAAGCTTCTCTCAGGCGACAGAGTTGGAAAGAAGTAATTAATACACTTCTAAACATCACGTCACGGGGAACGATTTTAACTGCTCCACACTGCAACAAGTACAAGTATGCATATATTGAACCCCCATCCCCTTACACAAAATTTCTCAATTTTCCGACAAAAAATATAAAAATCCGTTACATATGTCAATGAATTTACTTTCTCCTTGAAGCGAATAAAATGATCAAAAATAAATTCACAGACATCGCTATACCATAATACATCCCGTCTAAAAAAAGGGCGTAGAAGAATTTAAATATAAAGGAAGACACAGTAGAATACATTGTAGATGACACAGTCAAAACGCTCCGGTTTATGATTTTCTGAATTATCTATTTTGTTTCTATGTTGTGTGTCTCTTTTTTGTCTCTTGCTGTACCCGTCTTCTCTGTGTTTGCGCTTCGGATGTTTTGGTATTTTGTTGTTGGTACTGCAACCAGGTCTGGCGGAAATCCCCTCCCTTCTTTGAACTGGGATATGGTCATTGTCCATATTCTATACAATAAATGAATCACGTACATATCTAATGCAAGTATAGTATCCAAGAGGGCAGGATAAAACAGGAAGCCCAAAGCCAATCCCAATTTCTATCTTAAACGGTGGTCACAACCCGCCGCACGTTCACCTACATGCTGTCTACGTGCAAAAACGTATGCAAACCTTTGGTACCCGTACGGTGTCATTGCGTTGTCAGTACGTGTCCCGTACGGGCTAGCTCCTTGCGTATATTTGGAACACGCAGACAGGACGTAGCAGTTTTAGTGCATGCAGAACTCTCGCTGTCCTGCGGTGTGCTGTCTACGAATTCAACAAGAAGTCAACACGCACGGTTTAAGTACGTAGCAAGTACGTGCAACACACCTTCGACGCAAGTAAATAAGGGCTTTGTGCGTTAGCAGTACATGTAAATTCGACATCCTTACAATAACGTAGAAGATATATGGAGAAAGTGCGTTACATGCAAGTCGTAAGTACGTTTAATCCACTTACTATTTTGCGCAACATATGATGTATGTAACCACCCATATAACCGTGTGTTGACGCACTGTAGCACACGTAGCCTCCACAAACACAATGGCGGGTTGTAACCAGGACGTTTTGCTCATTGGCCATGGAGTGTTAAGAAATAATTGAAAGTAGAGCTACCCCAAAATATAAACGATAAAGAAATTGATGTGCAATTTTAATGATATATGTACTTCAATAAATGCCAAACTCTTCCAAACATAATTATTTCTTTTGGAATCTGCCATTACAAAAAGAGACAAAGACACAGAGAACGCTAAAATAATGCAACAATCAATTTATACAATTTTTACACTTATGCAAATGCACTTACAGCAAATTTCGATTCTAAAAATCACTTTAATGTATTCAAATATCACAGTCAACCTAACCATTCTTCGAAGAAGCAAAAGTGAAAGTACAAATGGAAATAATATCAGTGGACATCTTCTGTTAGCTAGCAACACATAAATCTCACTAGTTAAAGGTTGGTTGTTCCATCAGGACAATGCTCTTGTTCACAATTCTGACACTGCCATGGCTGCCATTCATGATTGTGGCTTTAAAGCGATTGAACATCCACCTTATTCACCTGATATTGCTGCATCAGACTGCAAAGACTGAATGCATCATTTTCTAGCACCCACTTTCAATCCGATGAAGACGTCCTAGTTGCAGTGAATGGCTTTCTGAGCAGTCAAGGTAAGGAGCTCTTTAACAGTGGTATTGTATAGGGGCTCTTAAACACCTGTAAAAAGTGTATAGATACTGAAGGTGATTATGTTGTAAATTAATGCAAAATGTCTGATAAAATGCAAATCCTTCACGAGGCTCACAACATATCAATCAGCCCTCGTAGTTAAATAAAATCTATGACATGCATGTTTTGTTGTGATGCTTTTGGTTTTTGCTAAGATGTTGCCTTTGGTAGGGTTAGTGCATTGGAGCATTTTAGAACACTTTGACCATTGGTCTCGTTCGTTTATGTGTGGTCTTTTGTGTTTGATGTTTCATGGTGGGAGTTGGTTGGTGGGTTGTTCCTTTTGCGTCTCTGTCTGTGCGTGTCGACAAGAAATTATGTTTTTGCATTGGGTGTATTGGAGTTTTGCTGTGGGTGCTGCAACCTAGAGTTATTGGAGATCCCCTCCTCCAAGATTTTGAGTTTCTAAGATTTTGAGTAACTAATAAAAAGAGACTCGATTTTTCATCTTAAAAATTCTTAAAATTATTCAAAACAATGAGTTAATTAGATTTCGTAATTAGTTTACGAAAACTCCCGTTCTTTTACTTGATTAGTAGTTAGACATATTCATGAATAATGATGATAATATAATTAAAATTTATATAGCGCCCTATAATGATTATCTCTAAGGTGCCTTGCAATCTGCATTTGCAGTAAAAATAATCGCCATTTAAAAAGACGTAAACACGTGATACATTCGTTCAAACACTATCAATGTTCCACATATCATCTTAAGACTTGGACTGGCAGTAACGAGGCCGATTCTGATCGTAAGGCTCGAGTCAGACGATAGAATCTCACTAGTTCTGTTAAATATGAAGGAGAAAGTCCGTGTAACGCATTGTAAACATATGGTCCATGCTGTAAATGTATCTGCTATAAAATGATGCTAATGGACATTAAACATTTGTACCACTTAGTGAGTGTCACTGCTGGTGAACCAGGAGTCCCCGACGGCGCATGTAACCAAGTTCGATCGATTTCGGTTGGTCGTTTCTTCAAACGCATTTGAAAATTTTTGTTTACAAAGTTTTCTAAAATTTCTAAAACCTGGGTCCTGCATGCTACCACTTTTTTGACGATAATCTTACGTGTGGAAGATTGGAAACTGGTCTATAGTTTTTTTTTCGATTCTCTTTAATTTGTCCAGGGAGGGGGTTTTCAACAGTGTGGTTAAACAACGGCATATTGAAAGATGATAACGAAAGATTCACAATCTGAGTTATTTTATTGACAAGGAATGTTTTACACCGCCCTTAATAATATTCGTCGGAATCGGACCTAGGCTCTAGGCTAAAAGACTTCGATAGTGACTTTTGAATAAGTTTCATAGTTAATTTTCTTGATCGGGCGCTGGACGAAATTTATGCAGTATATTTCCGTTAAACTGTAGATCTGCTCTTAATGCATCACTCTTAGTGTCATTTTGTTCTAGTAAATCCTCTAGATAGGTACGAATATTATGAATTTTGGAATGGAAGAATTCGCCAAATGTCTTCGCAAACTTATGAACATTAACAGATGAAGGCAGCTCAATTTCCTTGTTTTTACCGAGGACTGACTTAGTTATCATGTACAATTGCTCAGAGTCTTTGCCACATGCTTTGACTTTTGATGTATAATACTCCTTTTTGCTGCTATGAAGGGGTTACAGTGAATAATTCATTTTTTTTTCAAAGATGCTTCTGTGAACTTCAAGATTTGATTTCCTATAAAGTTAAACGTCTTCAAATTCAATAGCATGATTTAAGAACAGATAAATTTACAGTAACGACTAGCCCTACACGTTTCTGGTACTTAACCCTCGTCAGTGATCATCTATTTAAACATTGGAATATGACCAAAGAGTGTGAAAGTTATTATGTCCAAACATATAAACTGAAAGACGTAGCAGGATGGGTGGGATATGATGCTACAGGACCCACGTTTAAGAAATATCAGGAAATTTTGATAATGGAAAATTTCTAATGCGTTGAAGAAAAGATCAACCGCAGTTGATCGAAAATCATCAATCGATAGATCCTTAAATTTCCTGAAAGTTATGCTTTTCCGCATTTTAGACAGTTTTGAAATATCATGATTACATGATGCTTTTTTTTATCACAACATGATAATCAGCGAGAATCATAGATAAATCTTTCGTCAACAGAAGGCGCACTATAAAGTAAAGTACATAAGACGGATAACTCGTCATTCAAGTCCATCCAAGTATATTCTGATTCGACATTCAGTTACTGAGAAAATCTGTCTGCAGTGGATGATCTAAATTTCGTTCTATTGCAGATAAACTTTATATAAAAGTTCAAACGATAATCACGAAACATGGTGCAGCATTGGGTCATTTTCTTATCAATATTGGTCCATGTACAGTTCAATGTGTAAACATGCACTTTCAACACGCTCTCTTAATACTAAAATTGTTTGATATGCAAAGGACAATATCTTCTATTTCTTTAAATTTTGATTGTTTTGTTTTGGTCTACTAAAACCTTTTGATCACTGGCATCTTCATAGCATTAAAACGGAAGTGTTCCAACTCTACACCATCTTGAACATAATTTCAAAACAATTTTCATTCACCAGTTATGCTTCCAGCTAAAGTACTTTTCATAAGCCGCCAAAGTGAATTTCACTAGCGCCCTCTATGGAGGGGGATTAGGGTCACAATGCTATTTGACTTGCGTACAAGCTTCATGCTATGTTGCTTCATTCAATGTTTGATTATTCCATGTTCATTTGTCTTGCTTTCATTTCAAATTGACTTTAATGCATTTGTCTTCCTTCTTTATGCAATGTTGCTTCCGTGCATTTTACATTTGTCCTTCGTCAATGCATAATTGTCGTTCTACTATACGTTATGACATCTTTCATTGTGCCATCATTCTTTCGTCCTAATGCCATTATTGCTTCGTCAATGCTAAGCTCAATTTTGATACCAGGTGGCGCTCTGTTTGTGTCCGTTCCTTGAAATGAACTTTATAAAGGAAGTCAACTCCTTTATCGACATTTTGACCAGGCGGATCATTCTGTTTTATCTATGAGAGTCAGAATCCTGGAGAAAATATATCACCCCACAAACAATCCCAATTTGAGCACACCTCTCCGTCGCAATAGAGAAGAGTTCTGGATAAAAAATCTTAACACTGCAGCGCCCTATGGGTGCAACGATAACATCAGCACAATAGGAAACTTAACAAGTCCCGGTTGTCAATCGGTAAATGTGACTAGCTTATTTAACAGATCACAAAGAAGACCTCGAAGTCATGGCATTCGAAAATATAATAGGCCTGAGATACATAGTTTCTCCTTCGATGACTTGGTTCCATTTTTGAATGAACCTCTAGGCCTGCATTATATTCGTACCAAATTATACTCTGTTCCTTTACGGAAGTTACACGAAATCTACGAATATACGAAGGACCTCACATATACCGATACACGTTCCCCAGAATACAGACTACAAGGAGTCATCTTGGACATTTCTACTTTTCGTTTATTTCAAGCAGTTAGATCAGATAAATCAGAGGAGAAAACAAACCGCCCTTTCATTAAAGTAAGATTTGCAAACAAAGGTATTGATAACTTGAATCTTGGTCAAATTTTGAATCACAAAACTGTCACAGAAAAAATCCCACCATATTTCAAAAGAAAAGAAACTCCTTGTATTTCCTATAGCTACACACCAACAGTTGCATCTAAAATTTACAATTACAAACGATTCCTGCAGTGTATTGATTTAAGTAATCCCTCACTACATCCACTTCCCTGCGAATGTTCTTCATCGGATTTCAACTACTCTCCTTGTGGACACGTTATTACTGGTGACCTTAGTATAGTCAAGAACGACAAGTTGAGAGAATTGTTAAAAAAGGGTCCCAAATACAGAGAAAGTATGTCCTTTACATGGAACCAAAATGTCAAAATTATCATGGACTCTTGTGAGGAATATGCAAGACGTTGGGCAAAGAAAGAGGATGTACAGCTCGACACCCTTTCCGAATGGATAAAATCAATCAGAGGGTTACTTTTATCTAGAATTAACCGATTAAAATCAACTGTGAACACCAGATTCGTGTCTATATTTAAAGACCCTGATGTTATCACAGAACTTACCTACCTCCAAGAACATTATGTCATCACACCAGCGGACAAAGCCTCAAATAATTACACATTTACTTGCAAAAAGTACTATTTCGACAGTCTAGTTAAAGAGTTGGGTTTAAATTCGACACCTGGAAATCCCACTTACACCCCAACAAACCTTTCTGTCTCTGAAATAATAGATAACCACAAATCAGCTCTTGCTTCCTTTGGCTTCGACACTACCAATTTAGATTTAGATTTACCATACTTATACTGCATACCTAAAATGCATAAGAATCCGTACAAACAACGTTTCATCGCTGGTTCCTCAAAATGTTCTACCAAATCTGTATCGATCTTACTCACCAAAGTTTTATCTGAAATCAAATCGGGGCTACAAAAATATTGTTCGACAGTATATTCTCGCAGTGGTATCAACCAGATGTGGATTTTAAAGAATTCGAAGGAACTTTTAGAACATCTGAAATCCACTCATTTTAGTAGAGTCCATTCGATCAAAGCCTTTGATTTTTCGACACTTTACACTACAATTCCACATTCTAAATTGAAAGAAAGACTCGCAAAAATTATAAGTAATGCGTTTACAAGTAAGAACGGTAATCGCAAATACAAATTTATTGTTGTTAACTATGACAAAACCTACTTTGTAAAAGAAAAGTCAGATTCTGAAAATAAGTACACTGAAACAGACATTATTCAGATGTTAAACTTTCTGATCGACAACATTTTTGTGGTGTTTGGAGGAAAGGTCTTCCAGCAAATTGTCGGAATTCCAATGGGGACCAATTGTGCCCCACTCCTTGCCGACATTTTCCTTTACTCGTACGAAGCTGAATTCATTCAATCTTTGGTCTCTGAAGGGAAAAGATACTTAGCTTCTGACTTCAACTTCACTTACAGATACATAGACGATGTGTTGTCCATCAATAATCCAAAATTCGCGGATTACCTGAGCAGTATCTATCCTTCGGAGCTTGAAGTCAAAGAAACTACAGAGACAAATAATTCAGCATCCTATTTGGACATAATGTTGTCCTACGACACTGATGGTCACATGAACACCTCACTCTATGACAAACGTGACGACTTCAATTTCAGCATTACGAACTTTCCTTTTCTGAGTTAAAAAAGATCCTGACGATAATCTCAACAGCACTCACAATAGAGCAGAAAATTAAACATCGACGGACCCCTAGCAAGCTAGAGGTGGGATCAGTAGCAACATCCCTTCATCGCCTGCTTATGGCGTGTTCATATCTCAGTTGATACGCTATGCCAGAGCAAGTACCAAATATACGGATTTTGTTCTGAGAGCTAGGCGTCTTTCAGATAAGCTTCTCAGTCAGGGATATATTTGTGACCGACTAACATCGTCACTGAGGAAGTTCTACGGTCGATATGGGGAACTCGTCATACACTATGATGTCCAACTATCCAGAATGGTGGATGATATTCTGTCATAGACCATTTGAACCATCCAACCAAAGATTGTACTCTATATCTTCCAAAATGGAAGTAACCGGATGTGACAGTTCTACCGAATTGAAGCGACGGGTGTTGCATGCAAGCAGGAGATGCTTACTCTTCCTGGGCACCTGGTCTCACTCTCATATCGGGAGTTCGCTTCTTTTCATATGGTGGAGGTTTTTGTTTTTGTTTGCTTTGGTTCCTGTTTTATCCTGATTTTGTATGCCTTCGGTTTCTGATTTTCTGAATTATCGATTTTGTACTGTAGACAGGGATATGGTCATTATCCATATTTGTCATTTTTTTCCACTGTTCATGTGTCACTGCTGGTGGACAAATTGTACCCGAGGGCACTTGTCGAGCAGTCTTTTGCTTAAATGGATAGAACTCAAGAGACCTACAAAGTGGCTGGGGCGTCGCCCACTATAAAAAGGCCCCAACCTGTTGCGTCTACGGACACATACGCAACAGGTAACTTAGGTGTCCCTAGAATTAGCTTACACGACATTAGAGATGAAACATTTGTAGTTAGTAACAACCATGAGTTTTGGTATAAACATGCAGATGGGTATATTAAAATCAAGCCCTGTAAGATTGAAGTGGTCGATATACTAAAAGAGCACGTATTTTCACCAAGCGATTGCTCAATTTCTAAGTGTGGCATGAAGAACTGCAAAACTTGTAACATCCTAATAACAGACGCTTCATTCTCAAGTAATCTCACAAAACAAACATTTAACACGCATAGTTTTGATAACCTTAACTGCATGACATCTAATGTTGTGTACGGAATAGAGTGCTCACTTTGTGGGTTGATTTATGTGGGCGAAACCAAAGGCCAGCTCCGAAAAAGAATGTCAGGACACCGGTCAAAAATAAATAATAAAGGAAGTCAACTCCTTTATCGACATTTTGACCAGGCAGATCATTCTGTTTTATCTATGAGAGTCAGAATCCTGGAGAAAATATATCACCCCACAAACAATCCCAATTTGAGCACACCTCTCCGTCGCAACAGAGAAGAGTTCTGGATAAAAAATCTTAACACTGCAGCGCCCTATGGGTGCAACGATAACATCAGCACAATAGGAAACTTAACAAGTCCCGGTTGTCAATCGGTAAATGTGACTAGCTTATTTAACAGATCACAAAGAAGACCTCGAAGTCATGGCATTCGAAAATATAATAGGCCTGAGATACATAGTTTCTCCTTCGATGACTTGGTTCCATTTTTGAATGAACCTCTAGGCCTGCATTATATTCGTACCAAATTATACTCTGTTCCTTTACGGAAGTTACACGAAATCTACGAATATACGAAGGACCTCACATATACCGATACACGTTCCCCAGAATACAGACTACAAGGAGTCATCTTGGACATTTCTACTTTTCGTTTATTTCAAGCAGTTAGATCAGATAAATCAGAGGAGAAAACAAACCGCCCTTTCATTAAAGTAAGATTTGCAAACAAAGGTATTGATAACTTGAATCTTGGTCAAATTTTGAATCACAAAACTGTCACAGAAAAAATCCCACCATATTTCAAAAGAAAAGAAACTCCTTGTATTTCCTATAGCTACACACCAACAGTTGCATCTAAAATTTACAATTACAAACGATTCCTGCAGTGTATTGATTTAAGTAATCCCTCTCTACATCCACTTCCCTGCGAATGTTCTTCATCGGATTTCAACTACTCTCCTTGTGGACACGTTATTACTGGTGACCTTAGTATAGTCAAGAACGACAAGTTGAGAGAATTGTTAAAAAAGGGTCCCAAATACAGAGAAAGTATGTCCTTTACATGGAACCAAAATGTCAAAATTATCATGGACTCTTGTGAGGAATATGCAAGACGTTGGGCAAAGAAAGAGGATGTACAGCTCGACACCCTTTCCGAATGGATAAAATCAATCAGAGGGTTACTTTTATCTAGAATTAACCGATTAAAATCAACTGTGAACACCAGATTCGTGTCTATATTTAAAGACCCTGATGTTATCACAGAACTTACCTACCTCCAAGAACATTATGTCATCACACCAGCGGACAAAGCCTCAAATAATTACACATTTACTTGCAAAAAGTACTATTTCGACAGTCTAGTTAAAGAGTTGGGTTTAAATTCGACACCTGGAAATCCCACTTACACCCCAACAAACCTTTCTGTCTCTGAAATAATAGATAACCACAAATCAGCTCTTGCTTCCTTTGGCTTCGACACTACCAATTTAGATTTAGATTTACCATACTTATACTGCATACCTAAAATGCATAAGAATCCGTACAAACAACGTTTCATCGCTGGTTCCTCAAAATGTTCTACCAAATCTGTATCGATCTTACTCACCAAAGTTTTATCTGAAATCAAATCTGGGCTACAAAAATATTGTTCGACAGTATATTCTCGCAGTGGTATCAACCAGATGTGGATTTTAAAGAATTCGAAGGAACTTTTAGAACATTTGAAATCCACTCATTTTAGTAGAGTCCATTCGATCAAAGCCTTTGATTTTTCGACACTTTACACTACAATTCCACATTCTATATTGAAAGAAAGACTCGCAAAAATTATAAGTAATGCGTTTACAAGTAAGAACGGTAATCGCAAATACAAATGTATTGTTGTTAACTATGACAAAACCTACTTTGTAAAAGAAAAGTCCGATTCTGAAAATAAGTACACTGAAACAGACATTATTCAGATGTTAAACTTTCTGATCGACAACATTTTTGTGGTGTTTGGAGGAAAGGTCTTCCAGCAAATTGTCGGAATTCCAATGGGGACCAATTGTGCCCCACTCCTTGCCGACATTTTCCTTTACTCGTACGAAGCTGAATTCATTCAATCTTTGGTCTCTGAAGGGAAAAGATACTTAGCTTCTGACTTCAACTTCACTTACAGATACATAGACGATGTGTTGTCCATCAATAATCCAAAATTCGCGGATTACCTGAGCAGTATCTATCCTTCGGAGCTTGAAGTCAAAGAAACTACAGAGACAAATAATTCAGCATCCTATTTGGACATAATGTTGTCCTACGACACTGATGGTCACATGAACACCTCACTCTATGACAAACGTGACGACTTCAATTTCAGCATTACGAACTTTCCTTTTCTGAGTAGCAACATCCCTTCATCGCCTGCTTATGGCGTGTTCATATCTCAGTTGATACGCTATGCCAGAGCAAGTACCAAATATACGGATTTTGTTCTGAGAGCTAGGCGTCTTTCAGATAAGCTTCTCAGTCAGGGATATGTTTGTGACCGACTAACATCGTCACTGAGGAAGTTCTACGGTCGATATGGGGAACTCGTCATACACTATGATGTCCCACTATCCAGAATGGTGGATGATATTCTGTCATAGACCATTTGAACCATCCAACCAAAGATTGTACTCTATATCTTCCAAAATGGAAGTAACCGGATGTGACAGTTCTACCGAATTGAAGCGTCGGGTGTTGCATGCAAGCAGGAGATGCTTACTCTTCCTGGGCACCTGGTCTCACTCTCATATCGGGAGTTCGCTTCTTTTCATATGGTGGAGGTTTTTGTTTTTGTTTGCTTTGGTTCCTGTTTTATCCTGATTTTGTATGCCTTTGGTTTCTGATTTTCTGAATTATCGATTTTGTACTGTAGACAGGGATATGGTCATTATCCATATTTGTCATTTCAAACGATTCCTGCAGTGTATTGATTTAAGTAATCCCTCACTACATCCACTTCCTTGCGAATGTTCTTCATCGGAATTCAACTACTCTCCTTGTGGACACGTTATTACTGATGACCTTAGCATAGTCAAGAACGACAAGTTGAGAGAATTGTTAAAAAAGGGTCCCAAATACAGAGAAAGTATGTCCTTTACATGGAACCAAAATTTGAAAATTATCATGGACTCTTGTGAGGAATATGCAAGACGTTGGGCAAAGAAAGAGGATGTGCAGCTCGACACTCTTTCCGAATGGATAAAATCCATCAGAGGGTTACTTTTATCTAGAATTAACCGATTAAAATCAACTGTGAACACCAGATTCGATTCTATATTTAAAGACCCTGATGTTATCACAGAGCTCACCTACCTCCAAGAACATTATGTCATCACACCAGCGGACAAAGCCTCAAATAATTACACATTTACTTGCAAAAAGTACTATTTCGACAGTCTAGTTAAAGAGTTGGGTTTAAATTCGACACCTGGAAATCCCACTTACACCCCTACAAACCTTTCTGCCTCTGAAATAATAGATAACCACAAATCAGCTCTTGCTTCCTTTGGCTTCGACACTACCAATTTAGATTTAGATTTACCATACTTTTACTGCATACCTAAAATGCATAAGAATCCGTACAAACAACGTTTCATCGCTGGTTCCTCAAAATGTTCTACCAAATCTGTATCGATCTTACTCACCAAAGTTTTATCTGAAATCAAATCTGGGCTTCAAAAATATTGTTCGACAGTATATTCTCGCAGTGGTATCAACCAGATGTGGATTTTAAAGAATTCGAAGGAACTTTTAGAACAATTGAAATCCACTCATTTTAGTAAAGTTCATTCGATCAAAGCCTTTGATTTTTCGACACTTTACACTACAATTCCACATTCTAAATTGAAAGAAAGACTCGCAAAAATTATAAGTAATGCGTTTACAAGTAAGAACGGTAATCGCAAATACAAATTTATTGTTGTGAACTATGACAAAACCTACTTTGTAAAAGAAAAGTCCGATTCTGAAAATAAATACACTGAAACAGATATTATTCAGATGTTAAACTTTTTGATCGACAACATTTTTGTGGTGTTTGGAGGAAAGGTCTTCCAGCAAATTGTCGGAATTCCAATGGGGACCAATTGTGCCCCACTCCTTGCCGACATTTTTCTTTACTCGTACGAAGCTGAATTCATTCAATCTCTGGTCTCTGAGGGGAAAAGATACTTAGCTTCTGACTTCAACTTCACTTACAGATACATAGACGATGTGTTGTCCATCAATAATCCAAAATTCGCGGATTTCCTGAGCAGTATCTATCCTTCAGAGCTTGAAGTCAAAGAAACTACAGAGACAAATAATTCAGCATCCTATTTGGACATAATGTTGTCCTTCGACACTGATGGTCACATGAACACCTCACTCTATGACAAACGTGACGACTTCAATTTCAGCATTACAAACTTTCCTTTTTTTGAGTAGCAACATTCCTTCATCGCCTGCTTATGGTGTGTTCATATCTCAGTTGATACGCTATGCCAGAGCAAGTACGAAATATACGGAATTTGTTCTGAGAGCTAGGCGTCTTTCAGATAAGCTTCTCAGTCAGGGATATGCTTGTGACCGACTAACATCGTCACTGAGGAAGTTCTACGGTCGATATGGGGAACTCGTCATACACTATGATGTCCCACTCTCCAGAATGATGGGTGATATTCTGTCGTAGACCATTTGAACCATCCAACCCAAGATTGTACTCTATGTATTCCGAAATGGAAGTTACCGAATGTGACAGTTCTACCGAATTGAAGCGGCGGGTGTTGCATGCAAGCAGGAGATGCTTACTCTTCCTGGGCACCTGGTCTCACTCCCATATCGGGAGTTCGCTTCTTTTCATAGGGTGGAGGTTTTTGTTTGTTTGCTTTTGTTCCTGTTTTATCCTGATTTCGTATGCCTCGGTTTCTGATTTTCTGAATTATCGATTTTGTGCTGTAAACAGGGATATGGTCATTATCCATATTTGTCATTTGAGACGTCCCCTGTTGCAGTACTTGGAAAAAGGAGTTATAAATAGCGGAAAAAAGCAAAAGCCGATTGAAATATTTGAACCAAAAAAAGAAGAAATCATTAAATGATAAGTATTTGAGCCTTTTCTGTTTGATTTGTTTTTTTTTTTTTTTGGGGGGGGGGTTGTTTGTTTTTTCATTGATACAGTGATTTGAAAGCTTTAAGTTTAATGTAGGTATGGAAATGACATCGTGGCTCAGCGGTAAGCGTGCCTAACTAGTGTTGCATTCTATTCCGCGTGGGTTCGAATCCCATCGGCTACATAATTTTTTTTTTCTGAATTGTGAGTGGGAAATTAGATAAAAGTCAGTTTTTTTCTGAGATATCGTGGGAAAGGCGGCATTTCATATCGAAAAATTCTAGATAAATTGAAACTGCCGCGCGTCCTACACTGATCGAATCTTTGAAGCTGCCGCGCGTCCTACACTGATCGAACCTAGATATCAACATCCCCCGGCCCCATTGATTCAGTCAATAATGCAGTTTCTAGTCTCCTTTCATAATTTTGACCTTGGAAATTTACCTTTTGACATCTCTGTATGCCAAAATTACTCCAAGCTGTTGTCCTGGACAAGAGCGTAGGAGAAGGGAGGGGGGGGGGGGGGGGCAGCGGGGGCCGCGCTACTGCTCGCCAGTTTTTTATAGACTTTCTGAATAATTTAGCTATTCTGATCCATCCTTTATACATATTACTTTATCCATGTAACTCAATCTATATAGAATATTATTACATGTAATGATAGAGGTTATAGAAAGTATTTTCTGATAAGTCAATATTTTGCTAAAAATAATTCCTGGCTGGCTACCGCTCGCCAGACATTTATAAATTCATGTACTCAAAATTTAGAATTGTACCAGAAATGTTAAAATTTGTGCATACAGAACATGAAACCCCATATTTTTTTAAATCTCTTTCTCTCCCCCCCCCCCTACTCCTGTTGTTGTTGTTTTTTATTATTATTTATTTATTTATTTTATTTATTTATTTATTTTTATTTATCTATTGGTTTTTTTTTGTTTTGTTTTTTGCTTGTTAGAAATTTTGGGATAATCATAATGTGCCCCTCCACTTTTCAGGCAGAGCTACGCCGTTGGTCCAGGACTACGCCTGCTCAGGAACGTGGCACAAAATTCTCAGCCTTTTTCAACAATGGCCAAAATTTACACCTTTATTGTGTTCCTATACTCCGTATTAGGAGCGCAAAGAAGGTATATGGCAAACTTGTCAGATTCTTCTCAGTTGTTCAGTGGCGGATCCAGCGCCCCCTTTGCCGGGGGTCAAGGGGCGACTTTTGCCGATTCTACTGATTTTACTGATGTACCTGCCGAGAAAATATTGGGTCTGTGCAGGAGCATCCCCTAAATTCGCCACTGTTGTTCGACCCAAGACCAAGGTTAAGATTGAAATCCAAGCATTTCAGTGATGCTTGCAAGGATTGACCTTGAACATTAACCTTCATAAGTCCATACTTCAAAGTCAATTATTATAGAAGTTTTATCTTTTTATGCAAGAATCATCCTATTTATGGTACAAAAACGAAATTGACGGGCATATAAAAGGCAGTTAATTAAAATTATGACTTTTCATAGATGACTTGCAAGCGACGACAGTGAGCCAACGAAGATTTTGCAAAGTTTTGTAATAAATGATTTTTTATTTCAACTGAATAATGATGATATACATGTACAGTTGCCCGCCATATTTTTTCCAAAACAATGAACCTCCCACCCCACCCCAAGAAAAACTGAAAAAAAATGTATCAAAAACATTTTTATAAGTATCCCCAATTTTTTTTCCTACATCCTCTTCTGGGCAGATGGACAACATAGACAAAATACATCATACACAAGATTAACAAAAGGAAAAAAATGTATCCCCGTCCGGGATTCGAACCCACTCGGAACGGTGTAAAAGGAAGAGGGATGGCTACGGTATTAACCACTACGCCACAAGTTCTTTAACAATTTATGTAGTTTACAGTGTTAAAACTTACAAAAATCTTATGCATACAAAATCAAATATTTACTAACTACTTCATAATATTTTTCAAATATTTATACAGCCAATCTACTTCTGTCCTCTCGTGCGATAATAGAATTACTTTCCGAACGATACTGTAGTAGAATTTAAAAGAAATTTCTAACGACAGGGGATGTTTCAAAGTTCATTTCAAGGAACGGGCACATGCGGTCGCGCGAAGCGCCATCTTGTATCAAAATTGAAGTTAGCATTGACGAAGCAATAATAGCATTAAGACGAAAGGATAATGGCAGTAAGAAAGATGTCATAACGCATGATATAATGACAGTTATGCATTGACAAAGGACAAATGTAAAATGCACGGAAGCAACATTGCTTAGATAAAGTCAATTTGAAATGAAAGCAAGACAAATGAACATGGAATAATCAAACATTGAATGAAGCAACATAGCATGAAGCATGTAAGCAAGACAAATAGCATTGTGACCCTAATACCCCTCCATAGCCCTCTGGTTTTATTTTTAGAATTTAGATTTGTGCATTTATTTTACAGAGAGTGCGCTACTCCAAACATCTTGAAGGGTCGATTCAGTAGCATATCCAAATAAAATTTATATTAAAGATAGCAAATCACCCGAAATTGACAATTCTCATTGATATGATTTTATTATTTCACTTAGGCAGGTTCAACTAGCGGACTCTTCCTGGGCACCTGGTCTCACTCCCATTTCGGGAGTTCGCTTCTTTTCATGTGGTGAAGGTTTTTGTTTACTTGCTTTGGTTCCTGTTTATCCTGATTTTGTATGCCTTCGGTTTATAATTTTCTTAATTATCGATTTTGTGCCGTATATAGGGATATGGTCATTATCCATATCTGTCATTTGTGGTCCTCGTTTCTTCCCGCGATCGAATATGATCCAATTTGTGCCAGTTTGTAATGGAAAAAAGTGTCCAATCCTAAGAGGTAATTTTTTTACTAGCTTCACGATTAGAATATGTGAGACATTGTTATCATATATTGTTGAATAGACCATTTTCAAATTACCACTGGACATGCAATTTTAACCCGACTCGACAAAACATCTTTACGTTAAACATCTCTACTTTTGACCTTATTGCTGTTGTGCATAAAATTAAAGTTTACAATGTCTTACGTCTTCGAATTCATTTGCATCATTTTAGAGCAGATAAATTTACAGGATGGACCAGATATGCATGTTTCGGGTACTTAACCCTCGTCAATGATCCTCAGTCTAAACGTCAATGTAATTTGGCCAAAATCTGAAAATTATGTCCTAAATATACCGAAAGCTGTAGCAAGAAGGCTGGGATATGATGCTACATGATTTTAGAAATTTGCGAAAATTTGTAAACAGAAATGTTCAACCTGGTTATTTTTAACCAGATGAAAATAAATTTTGTTTGGACTTTTACATTTACATTTTCATTTAAAAATCTCAAACATTTATAACTTTTAACTCTGTAGACGATTCCTGTCACATTTTACAATCACAGAACTGGGCATGTGATCGTGTGACTTAATGGATATATACAACGGGGTCTTGTTGGAGATCTCCTCCCTTCTTTTTGTGAATAAAATTGACACGTGCTTGCCCTGACCCGCCTAAGAATACAATGGAGGCATACATGTATGTATGAAGTCCCATTCAAGTGTCCTAGTCGATTAAAATATCGTTCTCGCAACTCCTCGTTCAACCGTTTTGTTCATGTGAACGTATTCTAGTGTACTTTGCGATTACAACAAATTTGAGAATAGGAAACATCTGAACCAACGTGAGACAATTGTTTTGCTGCCTGCATGACTGCTTCACCAGAAATCTAAAATTTGATTATTAATAACGAGATACATTTTCTTGAGAAATATGATTGAAATACCTGTATAAAAATCAATATTTCTATCTTCGAGTCATCACACATTTTGAAATATATCTTAGCATATGATTGTTTAGAAGTCTAGTGAACTTAAAGTTGCTTCTCATGAGCTTTCTTGCCTTGACTATTTCGGGACTCTATCCCTATTTGTGGACCATTACGTAGAAGAAATTGCTTAAATCAAATGCATATCGAACAACATTGCTGGTCGAACAGTACTGCTGTTTGACAATTTGTCCGTGAGGACACTTTTCGGTCAGTCTTTTGCTTAATAGACAAAAATCAATATTTCTACAAAGTGGCTTGGAGATGATTTTTCGATTAACGATTTGGTACTTCTTGATAGGGATATGGTTTTTCCTATATTTGCCAATGTATAGATTTAGCAGAATGTAGCTGAATTGCATAATTGTAAAATTTATTTCTCTGAAATATGAGGACAGAGTTCATAACTGGCGTTGTTCATCCGACCATGATATCTTGTCCTATTTTCAAGTTTATTCCACTTCTTATGTAATTAATCATGCGTTCGCTTCAGCCAGCAGAGAATGAACTCCATATAAAATTTAGCAAACTTTTTTTGTTCGGTTGGCATTGCATTTTTATTGCATGAGCTTTGTCCTTTTGACCTCGAAATGAAAAGATCTCCGACAAGACTCCGCAGCAAAACATCAAGACACAGAGAATAAACCAAATATGACATCAAAACATTAAACACAAAAAACAACATCGAGATTTATTGGCAACTGGTGCCGACTTAGGGCGGCCATCTGCTAGGTTAGTAGCAAATCATGTGCTAACTCGGATTACGTGCGCACAATCCTCCCAATTTTCCGGTTACAAAGAGGTCTCGACTTACGTAAAATTTTGTGTAAAATAACTCCTCACTATAAACTATGACTACACAAACGATACAACAAAGAACAAGGGCTTAAGGAACACAGACGAGTATGTATATGGAATTAATACCTTAACGTTTCTTACTCCTTGGGCATATTACATTGTTTAGAATCAGGATCACTGACGAGGATTCAGTACCTGAAATGTGCATGTCTAGTCCATGCTGTAAATTTATCTGTTATTAAACGATGCTATTAAGAAGACGTTTAACATTTGTGCCACTTGGTGAATGTCACTGCTGGTCTACCAGGAAACCCCGAGGGCACATATAGCCAACTTCGATCACCTTCGGTGGATTGTTTCCTAAACGCATTCGAAAATTTCTATCAAAATTTCTCGAAATTTCTAAAACATGGGTCCTGTAGCATCATATCCCACCCATCCTGCTACATCTTTCAGTACATTGTTCACATTATACCTTTCTTACTCTTTGGACATATTACATTGTGTAGATTGAGGTTTACTGACAAGGGTTAAGTACCCGAAACGTGCATGTCTGGTCCATGCTGTAAATTTATGTTCTTAAACGATGCTATTGAATAAAAAAGGGGGCGCAAGAAATACAGTCTGTGCTCTCCCGACTATATCAAGCTCATAGATGTCATCACCCAAGGAGTACGACTGACATTCAGAAAGGCAGGTGGTCGGGCGTCTGTCTTCTCTAGATAGGTTTGGACAGGGCCTTTCGTGGAGTCCCGTCGTCACAATCAGTCAGAGTGCAAGTCGTTCTTAGATTACCGTCCTATGGTATCTACATTTCACAGCTCATCCGGTATGCTAAAGCATTTACTGATGTTTTGGATTTTCATAGTAGAAATTTAAAAATTACTAAGAAACTTTTAGGACAAGGTTTTCGCTTTCACAAGCTAGTAAAGATTTTCTGGAAATTTTACAAAAAAACCTCGTCAACTTCTTTTGAAATTGGGACAAATACAGGCAACAGAGCATATTTCTTTGGTAATTTCGCAGCCTGCATTTTATGGTGACATAATTAACAAAATAAGAAGGATCAAAGATAGACAACATAACCATCGAAAATGCGTCAGAATCATCAAACACCTTTTATACCGTGCATATGATCCTGTTGTCACTAGACGGACACTAGGCTTGGTTCTTGAGCAATCTACAGTCTTTAACCAGCAAATTCTTAAAACTTGCGCTCTGACTGACTTTGACGACAGGACTCCATGACGGGCCCTGTCTAAACCTCTTTAAAGAAGACAGCGCCCCGACCACCTGTCCTCTCTGAATGTCAGTCGGACTCCTCGGGTGATATCATACATCAGCTCGCTACAGCTGGCAGAGCAAAGACTGTATTTCGTGCGTATTTCATTTTCTACATCATTTACTTTTATTTTTTGATGCTCATGTGGTATGATCAATGTATTTATTTTCATTATGAATTTGTTCGATTTACTAGTATGTCTATCAAATGTCTTTTTCTACTATTCATTTATTTTTCCGTAATTTTGAGTTTACCGCTCTTGTTCTACTGCGCACATGGATTGAGTTGGTACACTTTTCGTACTAAAGTATTTCATTGGTCATTATACTTCTTTTCTATTGGTTGTCTCTATCCAATCACCACTTACTTTTACTTCTCACTCTTCCTTTGTTCTCTTGATCGCTTTATTTACTTTATGTACATGCAGTATTTACGAAGTCGTTGTTGAAGGCGCCGTTCGAGTTATTGTTAATTTAGTATCTTTCCGACTTGTATTATGATTTTGTCATATATCTCATATATATGTATATGTATATATATATTTTCTCATATATTTTCTATTCAAATCTGATATTCATTATTTATGATAATCACAATTTCATTGTATTACATCCATATATTATTAGTTAAACTGATTTTGCATATGTTTCATTCCATTATGCTTTTGATAATAATGTCGAAGGGTTCCAACTCTATATCTTCTTAAAGAAAATTCCAAATCAATTTTCATGCACCAGAAAAGTGTTTCGAATATTAAATTATCATCAGTGATGCTTCTAGCGGAGCCACAAAAATCATTTTAGTAGCGCCCTCTTTAATTTTTTGAATTATGATTTGTACATTTACATTTCAGAGAGTGCGCGGCTCCAAATTTCCTGTAGGGTCGATTCAGTAGTATGTCCAAATAAAATCTATGTTCAAAATAGCATTGATAAGTAACTATGGATAAATTGGTGCATACCTTAAAATGAATTTAACGAGAGGAGGACACAATTCAATCATTATGTCTACTTCGAATAATTTTAGCTTGAAGTACCTCTGATTCATTATTCACTACATGTATGCCTGGTGAATCATGTCTAAGACTTGCAATTTATGTCCAGAAGCAGCAATATTATAACGCTTCGCTTTGCTTCGCTTGACATTGAAATGATACTTTGTACAATGAATTTAGAGAGGTAAAACATTTCAACTTCTTCACGCATTTCGTTTTTTATCTTACATTTTGCTTTGTATTTGAATGACGGTTTTCCTCACAGCCATTACGAAGTTCTTTATTAAAGTTCTGCAGCAATTTGTCCACGTCAGATACCATCACACACAGGGAGTAAAACAGGCTTAGATGTCATAATAGATACTTATCATTGGAGAGTTGGGTATATAATGTTAACCTCCCTTAAGTTCGATTATGTTTTTGCATGAATAAATGTTCGAACCCTTTACAAGAAGGGAGGGGACCCTGTTACAGTACTCAAATAGCAAATGTTGTGATTGCCTACAACCCTCCCTTTTTTTCCATTTACCAAAATGTATCGAAGAACGCAGAATTGTAGTGTAAAACAACCTCCTCAAGAGATGACCACACAAACAAGACTGCAAAACGCAAGGGCCCATGCAACACAGATGAATATGTGGGTGGATATAAAAATGAGGCGCACAGTTAGTACCCATAGGAATCATTACAACGTTCTTGTATAGACCTTCAGCAAATATAACATAAATGTTGTCCAATAGGAAGGACTGGGCCTTACATGTCCATGATTTGTAGTCTGTAGAAAAAAGAAACCCTTTGATTCAGATGTACAAATATAAGTTTTCTGCTGGCGATGAACAAACCATTTTGTGAGTTTAAATAATCGACTATTAATTTTGTCGTGAGGAATCGTGATGTGCATATTAGAGAAGTCGTATGAAGTAATCGTATTGGCTTCGAAATTTCTAAATTTCATTTTGTCAATCACATACCCTGAATTTTTAATTGACTTAAAGAAATTTACGTAAGCAAGTGCTATAAGCTGGTGTAAAAACGTAATTTTCATGTAAATTACTTCACTGGGATATAAAATATCTTTCATATTTGGAATGTGGATTTTAAAAGAGATAAGGGTTTTATGGAAGTTATCTATTCTAATATGCCTTATATCTAAAATGAGTTTTTATCTAGTCATTCAAAGCATGCGATTCGACACCATCTTTTGGTATAGTTATCTAAGGCATCATTTAGCACTTCGCAGGATTAAATAAAATCTATCTTGGATGGGATTCTATATTCGGGTCCTTTTTTTAGAAGACCACGGAACTGCCTTTTTGGATGATTAAAAAGACACTGTAACAATATGACCAGCTGGTTTGTTAAGGTATTTAAAAATATGGGAGTGTTCCAACTCTACACTATCCGAAGAAAATTTCAAACCAATTTATTATGCACCAGACACGTGTTTCGGATATTAAATCCTCGGTGATGCTTCCATCCAAAGTGAGTTTGAGACACAGGCAAAATTCCTTTTATAAGCGCCCTCTGGTTATATCTTTCAATTAAATGTGTGCAATTTGCAGAGAAGTAGCATATTCTCAAGAGGCAGGACGTGATTCAAGCATTTCAGGATCCGATGTAACTTTATTTCAATATCCCTATTTCTGTGATTCAAGATTTTGAGGATCCGATGTAGCTTTATTTCAACATTCCTATTTCAACGATCCAACATCCCTATTCAACATCCCTATTTCTAAATTGTATCTTCCTACAATATACTGCATACCGAAACTGCACAAATCTTCTTACAAATTTCGATACATTGCTAATTCTAGCAACTGCTCAACTACAATTTCACGTCAGCACTCATGGCGATAAAGGAACATGTGGCGAAATATTGTGAAAGTGTTCTAAACAGGAATGATGTAAATTAATGATGTTGTCCAAACTCATAAAAAAGGTGCTTTGATCGAGAGCGGAAATGTTATGCTTGTATATCAGAATCAAACGGTTTCTTTCCCGCTACAAATCATACATGTACAAATCACGGACATGTAGTGGCCTGTGTATTTCATTGTCTCTTGGGCAACATTTATGTAAGATTTGGTGAGAATCTCTACTAGCAGGTCTTAGGGATTCCTATGCGCACTAATTGTTACAGATTAATAGCAATTCTCTGTAAAGACCAAAAGAATTTCAATAGCACGTGGAAATAGCATGTCTCCGATTTTGGAGATTTTTGATATGGAAGATGAATATGATGAACTGAGACAAAAATAAACTTCCTTTTCACAAATAATTTCTTGAATGTCTGCCCATTCACACTACACGTATTTGTGGGGTGGAAGCGCACTCGCCATTCACCTATAAGGTCCCAGGATCGATTCCCTGATTCGGCAAAGGGGTCTTATGTTGGAGGGTATGGCTGTCTCCCAGCCAGTCCCAGGAGGTTGTCCCCGTGTACTCTGGTAATCTTTGCACCAAGGACCCCCTTACGCCAACATCCGAGGCAAAGTGAGACATTAATATAAGTTTGTAACTTGTTGGTTAAACGATGTTAAATAAATAAAGTTTAAAGTTTTATAATTCTGAAGTCTCATTTAATGAGGGGACACATAGCTAATTTTCTGCTGTTGCATTGTGAAATAATTGAGAACCCTCTGTGTCAGTTGTTAAACGTGGAGCCTGTGGATGGAGTATTGGATGAAAATACGACCAAGGGGTTTGAGAGGTGATAAGAGGACTCTGGGTGAGGAAAAAAGGGTTTTTTTTACTTTTGAATGTCGATGATGGGAAAGTGACTGTAGAGACAGAAGTTTCCGAAAAAGAACAACAATAAATGATATCAAATTGATAAAGGGTCAAAACAAAGCTTCTTTCAGACGACAGAGCTCAAATGGAACCACCCAAGGAGAGAACTTACATGTAAGTAACACACAAAATAATGATCATTTTCAGAAATAACATTATACTTTTCTCAACATATCTAACTTTACTTCCTTATAAACCAAATAAAACATAGCTGAACATTTTCATGAGACGTCTTGATCACCATCGGCTCTGAAATACAAAGAAACAAAGGAATATTAAGTTGAACTGATTTTTTTTAAAGAAATCGGAAAACTATATTAAATCTTTAAGTGCCCGTGGAAGTGGGATAAAGTAACTTTTTATTTCTAAATTAAAGATAGGTGATATATTATGTAACAGGTTTATGACAAATATATACTTGTCAAAATTTCTAACTTACCATTCTACGGGAATGAATTTTCGTTAATGTTGAATTCAAATTATTTTAAAGATAATTGGATTTGATATACAACATTTCTCTCTTTACTTTAAAATTAAGAAAAACGAAATTTCTTTCAGCGGAAGCAGACCTTGACGAAATTTGAATTTAGAACACTTTTCATGAATTTCGCGTATTTTATCGGAAAATTACAATCAAACCACTTTTAAAGAATTGTTTGTATCAAGTTTGATCAGAAAAACATGAATTAAACGGAATGCATTTGTTACAAAAGCGATAATAAGCAAAAAAAAAACTTAACGAATTTTCCATAAATTGGATGCGTGCGCATAACTCATGTGAGTGGTGCGTAAAATGAGCTTCCATTAACCAAACATCTTTTTCTAAGCTTGCTTTTCACGAAAAGTTGCTTAGCGCTGGAAAAAATTAAAAATCGCAGTCGCAGGAAATGTTTCAACACAAAAATCCTTACCTGGTATATCAATGATACAGGAAGTGTTATTGACTCGTAACGCATCACAAAATGTGTAAGCATATCATGACGAAATAACAGTTTCAATCGCCGATATTTCAAAATCCGAAAAACGATTCGCATGATAACCGTAAGAACTTTTCTATTGTAGCCTTTTTCAGTCAAGAGACAAAGTTTTCTTACAAACCGGAAGCGGATGATTCTTTGCTAAAATGCTGTAGAATTTGAAGATACACATCGCAGGATGATCATTTATTCATTTACACTTAAAAAACTTTCGTTGTTATTATAAATATAGATAATAAATAATTGATTTCTACCAATCGTGATATTGAAGTAACTGGGAAAATGTAAGTTAGAAATTTTGACTAGTATAGATAATGACCATATCTCCATACACAGAATACAAAATCAAAATCAGAAAACGATATATCAGGATACAATAGGGACCAAAGCAAACAAACAAAAACATCCAACACATGAGAAGAAGCGAACTCCCAATATGGGAGTGCGACCAGGTCCTTAGGAAGTGTTAGCATCTTCTGCTTGCATGCAACACCCGTCGCTTCAGTTCGGTAGAATTGTCACATCCGGTTACTTCTGTTTCGGAAGATATAAGCATATTCTGTGGTTGGATGGTTTAAATGGTCTAAGACAGAATATCATCCACCATTCTGGACAATGGGACATCATAGTATATATTGACTACATGGCAACATGTGCCCTCGGGGACTCCTGGTCCACCAGCAGTGACACTCACAAAAAAGTCATTCACAGTGATACCTGTTTACGATTTGTAGTGCAAATTACAACGGTTTAGTGTTAACAATCTGATAAATATCCAGTGTGAAATTTGTTCTCAAAGGTACTTTGCTTTGATGTGTAGTGCAAATTACAACGGTTTAGTGTTAACAATCTGATAAATATCCAGTGTGAAATTTGTTCTCAAAGGTACTTTGCTTTGATGTGTAGTGCAAATTACAACGGTTTAGTGTTAACAATCTGATAAATATCCAGTGTGAAATTTGTTCTCAAAGGTACTTTGCTTTGATGTGTAGTGCAAATTACAACGGTTTAGTGTTAACAATCTGATAAATATCCAGTGTGAAATTTGTTCTCAAAGGTACTTTGCTTTGATGTGTAGTGCAAATTACAACGGTTTAGTGTTAACAATTTGATAAATATCCAGTGTGAAATTTGTTCTCAAAGGTACTTTGCTTTGATGTGTAGTGCAAATTACAACGGTTTAGTGTTAACAATCTGATAAATATCCAGTGTGAAATTTGTTCTCAAAGGTACTTTGCTATGATATGTAGTGCAAATTACAACGGTTTAGTGTTAACAATCTGATAAATATCCAGAGTGAAATTTGTTCTCAAAGGTACTTTGCTTTGATGTGTAGTGCAAATTACAACGGTTTAGTGTTAACAATCTGATAAATATCCAGTGTGAAATTTGTTCTCAACGGTAGTTTGCTAATCATTCAATTAAATATGTTTAAATTACACTAGGGATGCACCCACAGTGACTTGTAGATGCAATGTCTTTTGTGTCATTTTGAGATAATAACAAATATGGATAACGACCATATCCCAATACACTGTACAAAACCGATAATTCAGAAAATCATAAACCAAAGGCATAGAAAATCAAGATAAAACAAGAACCAAAGCAAACAAAGAAAATTTTATCTAAAAGAATTCACATTTTCTATGGATGCATTTCCATTCACCTTGACTTAAGGTACACTTATTTCGATTGTCCACTGTTTCATTTATTACGGATATCGATGTCATATCATTTGTCACGGTTTGAGGTATACTGTTTTACTTATTGTCGCACTAGCACTTTCTATATAGAGATAACCCTAGACAGTGCATGTATTTTATATATTTTCGTGCGTGAACATCGACGGCGGGTGGGTGCGGCTAGACAAACAGGGGATGCGTACTCCTCCAGGGTAACTGGTTCCACGTCTAGTTTGCTAGGGGTCCGTCGATGCTCAATTATGTGCTCTATTGTGTTTGTTGTTGATACTTTCGTCAGGATACTCTTTAACTCATTAGATTTATCGATCAACAGTAGTTCGATTAACTTCGGTTGATCGTTTCTTCAACGCAAAATTTCTTGAAATTTCTAAATCATGGGTCAAGTAGCATCATATCCTTCCCTTCATACTGTGTCTATCGGTACAATTTTGGACATAATAACTTTCACACTCTTTGGCCATATTACATTCAATTTTTTTTGGATTGAGTATCACTAAAGAGGGTTTTGTACCCGAAACCTGCATGTCTGGTCCTTGCTGCAAATTTATCCGCTCTTAAATGATGCTACGTGTCTTGAATTTGAAAACGTTTAACATCTTGGTGAGTGTCACTGCTGGTGGACCAGTGACATTCATTACGGACGTAGTGTCTTGATCCGCTGCTTGAGGTATATTTGCTAATAGATATTCACAGTGATATTTATCATGGATGCAAAGCCATTTGCCAGGGTTTGAAATAAACTTACCTAGAAATATCCACAGTGACATTTATTGTCGATGCAGTGCCATTTGCCGCGGTTTGAGGTGTGGCCAAATACATGGACGCTGCATCTGTCTGAACCGCACTCGTCTGCTCTTGAGCAGGCTGAAAAATGATCATGTTTCTGTATTGTTAGTTATACAATCATCAAAGAAGTGTCAATATCAGTTATTCAGTCTCAAAGTCAAGAAGGCAATGCAAAATCATTAGAATGTCTATTGGAATGGCTGCGAACTTCGGAATGAATAACATTCCGAGTTGAGACCAGGTGCTCGGGGAGAGTAAGCGTCTCCTGATTGCATGCAAAATCCGCCGCAACAGCTCCAGTAAATCTCGTCGAATTCAGCGTCTGCCACAATGACCACACCGATGCACACATCAGGTAAATACTTCATTCAATCGCAATCCAGAATGACACTGATCACTCTGTAAAGGGGGACCCGACATGCCTTCACCTTAAACCTGTAGCAACCGAAAAAAATTCCTCATGTTAGATATTGACCTTTCCCTGCTATGTTTAAGTTGTTATGATATATGTTCAGCGCTAGTCTATTTCTTATTTTATTCCACTGTTGTAAGAGGAAGATTTCATGATTGAGATCGTATATACCACCTGAGGTTATTAAGATCCCCCTTCCTATAAATGAACTAAATAAAACCACATCAAAACAACGTACACTGATCAGGCTGAGAAAGACTTTAGATATAGTTATTATTCTTCCTTCATAATGATTCTCTTCTATTCTCTAAAGAATGCAGTACAAGGGTATTCTGCTAGATATGTTATCACCCCACGGTCATAGTATGACCTCTCTTGTTTTCTATTAATACAGCGACAATCTGAAATAAGCTTTGTCAATATCGAGATATATGTTCTAATAAATTTTCCATTGCGCAATATGAGCATTTCAACAAGTTATGTCTCATAAGTGAGACGGCCAAAAATAGGAAATCCTAATAATACGAAATAATGAAGAATCTTCTTTAGTCAGAATTAATTCATCCCTTGGATTAAGAGACGAAGAAATATAATTACGAATATATTTCAAAACAAGTACCGAAACACGTTACTGTTGTTGAGATTTCTTTTCAAAGATGACAACGTGTACTTGTAAAACTTATTGAACTTGAGTTGACTTTTTGACAGGTTAAATTCAAAACGACGGACTAAGTTCGGCAATTTTTTTCTTGTGATGGAAACTTGAAATCAATATGTCATTGAATTGATTGCTATCAATTTTATACTATTTTATAAAATTAAACTGATGAAATATCTTGAAGTAAAGACCTACGTGTATATCGCTCTTTACATGTTCACTGGCGACGTGTAACTTGTAAAGCAAATGACGTCAAACGCAATAAATGATGACGTCACAATAGCACAAAAGAATACAAGTACACGTACACGTTACACGTAGGAAATCTCAACCTCTCTATTGTGACACTAGGCGAACGATATCCTCGGGGACTTAACAATCCATCAGCAGAGAAATGAGGTGATCTCCAACAACACCCGGTTGCAGCACCAACAGACAAACCCAAAAACACTAATCTAGTGGATGGAATTTTTACCATATGCCATTTCAACAAGTCTCACCAGATTCCTTTTTAACCCAACTTCATTGAATAAAATTAATTTTATTGTATAAGCAACATGATACATTTGAATATTTGAAAGTTTGTTCTGATATTTTTTTGAGAATGTGTATGCCTCTTAATTGGGATTATTCGGATTCTGATTTGAGGAACTGAGTTCGATAATCACTGATTTGCAGAGAATAAGGTTACAAAAATAACATCTTTATAATTCTTAACTTGTGACAAATAACAAATATTGAAATAACTATATACATATCAAGAATGACAAATATGGAAAAACCATATCCTTATAGAGAAGTGCAAAATCGTTAATATAAAAATCATCAAACCAAAGGCATACATAAAACAAGATCTAAGGCAAAAAAAAAAATGAATAAAATCTACCATGTGAAGAGAAGTGAACTCCATATGAAGGAGTGAGATCAGGTGCCCAGGATGAGTGACCATCTCCTGCTTGCATGCGACACCCACACTTAAATTTGGTAGAAAGGTCCAAATTCGTAAATTTCGCAATTCGTTTGAAAGGCCACAATCGGTAACTCCCACAAAGAAGTATAGATTGGCATGTCATGGCAAATAAGGTCTACGTCAATATATTATTTATGACTCGGGACAAGGGGACGTCATATTGTGCTACTATGTCCCCATATCGATCATAGAACTTCCTCAGTGACGATGTTAGTCAGTCACAAAAGTATCCTTGACTGAGAAGCTTAACTAAATAAACACCCAGCTCTTAGAACGAAATCTGAGTACTGGGAGCTTGCCCGAGCATACGTATTAATTGACATCTTAGCACCATCCCTCCAATGCTATTTTGAACATAGATTTTATTTGGATATGCTACTGAATCGACCCTACAGGAAATTTGGAGCTGCGCACTCTCTGTAATGTAAATGTAAAAATCTAACTTCAAAAAATCATAGAGGGTGCTACTAAAACTATTTATGGTCGCGCCGCTGAAAGCATCACTGATGATAATTTAATATTCGAAACACGGGTCTGGTGCATGTAAATTGATTTGGAATTTTCTTCAAGAAGGTATAGAGTTAGAACCCTTCGACATTATGAAAACACCACATGCTGATTACGAAATTCACGAATCAAAGCATATGCATTGCAATCAGCCGACCGTCGACAGCATATTTCAATATTGATAGTTTCATACCAGCAATGAATGAAATAGAGTATATTCTGAATTATTGATGGAAGGAATGTTTTGGGTAATTTTGTGGTAAGTTAGAAAATTGAACTAAAACACTAGAAATCCTACTTTTTGCTCGGTCTGCTTCATGGCATGTACATTGGTAGTTTTTGCATTCAGTGGTCCAGCCGCTGTCACACTTGATGCCGCTAGAACAATCATTGGTAGTTCTGCATCGTATCGCCATGGTCATGGCTGAATGATAACAAAGGACATATAAAACGAAACGAAATACCATATTTTCACATTGCGTATGACATATAACACAAAGTAATGAAATTCAGTATTATTTCGTATTGTTAAACAATGACAGAAATATAACGAAAGATGTAAAGACGACTTTAGGTAGGTACAACGAAGGAAAGCTAATACAAGTGTGGGGTGGCAAAGAAATAGGTATGGAATGACAAATATGGATAATGACCATATCCCTGTATACAGCACAAAATCGATAATTCAGAAAATCAGAAACCGAAGGCATACACAATCAGGACAAAACAGGAACCAAAGCAAACAAACAAAAACTTCCACCACATGAAAAGAAGCGAACTCCCGATATGGGAGTGAGACCAGGTGCCCGGGAAGAGTAAGCATCTCCTGCTTGCATGCAACACCCGCCGCTTCAATTCGGTAGAACTGTCACATCCGGTTACTTCCATTTCGGAAGACATAGAGTACAATCTTTGGTTGGATGGTTCAAGTGGTCTATGACAGAATATCATCCAACATTCTGGAGAGTGGGACATCATAGTGTATGACGAGTTCCCCATATCGACCGTAGAACTTCCTCAGTGACGATGTTAGTCGGTCGCAAACATATTCCTGACCGAGAAGCTTATCTGCAAGACGCCTAGCTCTCAAATCATTGTTCTATTTTATTTTTCTGTCTTTCTTTAGATATACATGTTATATGAACTAAATAAAAAAAACCTGAATTTCCTTAAATCTTACCAATGCATGCAAAGAGCCCGAGGAATACCAGGTTATTCATTGTTCTGTATGATTCAGAGTCGGACCTTTTCTTCACTTTATGTCAAAGTGATTTTATGATGTCCATTTCAGATTTATATATCATTACTTGATGCTTTATCTTGATTTGGACATAATTAGAGGTCACTTAAGTTTAAAGTCGTGACCTTAGTAATAACACAAACTGACCGTTTGGATTAATATTTATCTTGGTTTGGTATGTACGATATACAGGACGTTAAAATGAACGATATTCTGACCGTTGAAATAACACTAGTTGACAGCCCTTAGTTGATCACTAGATAATTGACATCACAAAGATTTAAAAGAAAGGATGGAATCTCTATCAACTAATCAACTAATCGTTGCAACACCAGCAACAAAATCCCAAAACACCCACAGTAAAAACACAAAGCAGACACAGAAAGTGACGCAAATGGTACATGAAACGTCAAATTACAGAGAAACATAAAAAATGACTACACATAAACCAACAAGATCAATGGGCAATCGGTGCCGACTTAGGACAGCCACCTGCCACGTCAGTAAGAGACGAGGTTATCCTGAATTACGTGCGCACAACCCTCCCACTGTTCCGATTACCTATAGGTATCGACGAATTTTCATTTCAGGTATATACATTTCACAAGAGTTAAATTAGATCCTGACGATAATCTCAACAACACTCTCAATAGAGCACAAAATTGAGCATCGACGGACCCCTAGCAAGCTAGAGGTGGGACCAGGTGCCCGGGAGGAGTAAGCATCCCCTGTTGGCTAGCTGCACCCGCCGTCGATGTTTAAGCACGAAACTGAAAACAATATATAAAATTCATGTACTGTCTTACGTCGTGTCTATATTGAAAGTGATATGGCGACAATATCAGGGGAAATATTCAAAACACTTACAGTCAAACCACTCATCCGGTCTGCTAGAGCATATGTCTATATTTTATTTTATGAATCAAGAAAGGAGGAGATATGTAAAATATATTTACGTTTTACGAAAATATATAATAAACGTTTATAAATAAATATTTTAGTTTTATGACTAAATATTTTTGTTTTTATGAAAAAAAAAAATTATTTTTACAAACATATATTTTTATGCTGTGAATCAATATTTTAGTATTATGAATAGATATCTATGTTTTATGATCATGAAGTGTATTTTATGAACCAATATTTTTATTTTATGAATCAATATTTTATCTTATGAACAAATATTCTAATTTGTAAGAACAAATATTTTAATTTGAATAATACAACGTTTCACTCGCCATATACTTCAATATATGAAAAACATGACGATTTAAATTTTGAAAATTACAAATTTCCTTTCCATTGACATTCGTACGTCTCCTTTGTGTTGCCTATTCATACGCAATTAATACGTTATTCCGAAGTAAGATCAAGCTACAACGATTTCGTTCTGAGGTTAATGATTTCAACAATACAGAGCAACATGTACATTTTTGAATATTCATACGAAGCTGACTTCATCCAGACCTTGCTCATGACTGGGCGAAATAACCCCGCATCTCAGTTCAATTTTACATTCTGATACATAGATGTCGTGTTGTCCATTATTAATCCGAAATTTAAGGGTCAACTATATGAAATTTATTTTTTGGCACGGACTAGTTGGAACCAATCAGATAGCGTAAATCGCGTCACGTGAACGCCATCTAAATTTCTATAGACCATTAGCAATTCCGCCATTGCCATATAAATGAATTGGAAAGTACAAGGAGTCGTGAAACGCAAATTTTCTGTAACCCCCCCCCCAAAAAAAACCAAACAAACAAACAAACAAACAAACAAAAAAAAAAAAAAGAAAAGAAAAAAAAAAAAACACGGAGGTTTTGGTCCTCGACAAAATAAAGCAGTTTGCCTCGCCGTCTATGGACTTGATCAACCCGACAAATTTTGTAGACGGTCAATAACTCACCTTATAACTAATAATATCCTCATGAACTAAAGATCAAGGAAACAATCGCGACAGATCCGCTTCGTACTTGGATGTACTTCTATCTTTCGATGCAAACGGCCATTTGAACACCTCACAGTATGACAAGCGGGATAATTTTAGCTTCCACATAATTATTTTCCCCTTCATTAGTAGCAAAATTCCGTCTTCTCCTGCTAAAATTAATGGCGTTTTTATGGCTCTAGGCCATGTTTAAAAGATTTTTAAAAATATCAATTCTCTCTAAGGACCAAAATATTTTGGAAACAGCATGTCATGAATTTTTATGATTTTCTCTATAAATGTTATGTGAAATGCCCTGAATACAAAAATAGCAATTTTTGGAAAATAAATATTCCGGTTGCCATGGAAATGAGGTCTGTCTATTTATAGCACTACAAAAATGGTCAAATAAGTCATCTTTGGTTATTATGTTGCCATGGAAACCATTGTACGAGTTAATTGGTATTAACAACTTATAATGTTTAAGACCTCTATTTTAAGAAAAATTAACCATTTTTTGAAATTTCTTTCAATTAGCCAAATCCTATCAAATCAAAATCAGTCGAAAATTGCAATAAAATAAGGTTAAAATTAAGGCCTATTTTTGTCCAATTTTTACCATTTTTAAGCAAAAATAAAACAAAATGTTTGGCTGATAACACCATCACTGTTGTTGTCACAAAATAAATTTCATGTGACAAATATAATCACTGAAAAAAATAAGTGGGACCTTGTTTTGTTTTCCTACATTCTGAGGTCAAAAATGGTTGCCATGGCAACTTTTCATCTGACACATGATGACTATATCTTTTCAAATTGATTGTTATCATGCATTGGTTTAAATAACTTATATTGCCTAAGCTTTATGTAGAGACAACAGAAGAAATTATTCTTTATTTGAGCACTTCCAAAATTTGTCAAGGTCATTGACTCTAAGTTCAAGGTCAATTCAAAATATAGGTTCCAATTTCAATAAAAGTTGCATTTTGGTTGTTATTTATTGTTACTTATTTAAGGCTTGACTGTCATATATTTGTATCCAAAATACTTCTTTCTAAAATTAGGACCGACAGGTGGAAAAACATAACAATTTTTAGTTCAGAACATTTCTCGTAAAAAAATAAGCCCCAGACAAAAATCATGATAATCTCACATTTTTTCTATATGTATGCATGAAATATTAGCTACAAATCAAGGATGTCATTGATTTTGATATTTTTGCTACTTTGGTCAATAAGTAGGGGATACTTCCAAAATCACTAGTATGTATGTGTTTGTTTTACCCAATACCACATGGTATATGAGTAACTGTCTCTCATACTTTTTACAAATCACAGAATTTTGCCAAATTTTGTGAATTGCATTCAAGATTACCTTGACATTGGGTCCTGTGACCTTGAAAACTTTTAAGGTCATTTTTTAATCAATGATGCTCTTTTATATGCACTGATAAAAAATTGCTTAAAAATATATAACGGACAGCTTAAAATTTGCCAGTAAATTACTCTATGTGTAATGAGTTAAAGAAGATCCTGACGATAATCTCAACAGCACTCACAATAGAGCACCAAATTGAGCATCGACGGACGCCTAGCACTGAACAGAATGTCACCATGGTAACCATTTTTTATACCCTTTTGAATAAAATTGTGAAGAGGTTCCACTCAAATTTTAACATTTTCTGAAAGATCGAGGATTAAACTTTAAAGATAATTGGCAGTAGAAATCAAGTAAGCCTGACATTTCAGATTATTTGCCCTTAAAATTGAGCAAAATAATGTTAAATTAGGAGCTTTTTCGGTCTTAAAAGTCTTAAAAAGGGCCTCTTCTAAACAGGTTTTTGCCTACATTTTGCGCATACTGAAAAAAGAATAGCGGGCGGAAGCATACTTCTTGTGTAGTATTTATATGATAAAAGATATGAGATCGGTTGACTATAATAGCTGTTACCATGGAAACGAACCTTGTGAAAATGACATGTAACAAGTATTCTACTGATGCGTAAAATTTCAAACATGGTTTACATGGCAACGAAAACTTAATTTGTAAAAAGGAACTTTATTTTTGTCTCAGTACATCATAAACACCTTCCATACCAAAAATCTCCAAAATTGGAGACATGCTATTTCCATGTGCTATTGAAATTATTTTGGTCCTTACAGAGAATTGCTATTAATCATTAAAGCCAGACGGCTCGCAAGTAAACTTCTTGTTCATGGTTATATTAAACAATGGCTGAAATAAACATTGAGGAAGTTCTTTGGTCGCTACGGGAATATAATGAAAGCATATCAAATTCCCCTTTCAAGAATGATCAGTGACATTCTGGATTGTGAATGAATGGATGTCATCATCATCAAACAAGAAATACTTACCATATAAGTACATAGATATGTTCATCGAGATAATCATCGAATTTGACAAGTTTCCATGGAGCTGTTGCGACGGGTGTTGCATGAAGTCAGGAGACGCTGGCTCTCCCCGGGCGCTTTGTCTTACTTTGGAAAATTATTCATTCTCAGGTTCGCAACCGTTCCAATAGGAATCCTTTTGATTTTGCCTTGTCTGCTCGACTATGAGACTCAATAATTGATGGGTACCTCTTGATATTTATTTGTGAATGAATGACTTCGTCACTGAATTTATGTTTTGTTTGTTTGTTTTATTTTTGTTTTTGTTTTGTTTCTTTTTTTGGGGGGGATACAATGAAATTATCAAACGTTAAAACATATAAGGAGGCTCAATAATCGTTTGACATCATCATATTCCCGGCGTCAATACTGGTTCGGTTTGTACCGGGTGCGGTTTCGGTCTTCAACCTCCTCTAATTTGCTTGTTTCTTGACGGATTTCGACAAGTTTGGCATCGAAGGAACCAGAAAATTATCATCTACAATCTGAGTGTAATAAATATATAGTTAAATGTATCGTTAAATCTATATATTAAAGAACATCCCGTAAGTGAGACCCCTGGCTACTGCCGTAAACGTATTATTTATATCATTATCGGAAATTCAACCGCTTGTTACTTGGGAACAAAATAAAGTAGGTACATTTTTAAAAGTCAATGATCAAACAGGATATTTTTTGGCGATTTAAGCGATATCATAGATAAGATATTTTAAGTTTAGTTTCTCTTAATTTTTTTGTTAAAATAAGTTTTCTTCGATTTTGTCAACTTTCGTACTTTGCGTACTTATCGAATAAAGTTTCCCTATTTAAAAACTTTGAGCGAGTGAATTTTAGTTTTAACTCTGCTTTGTTCAAAGATATATCTATTTTACAGATGCGTGCACGCATTATCGAGAACGAGGGAGGTAAGTCACGTCCACTTATCTCCACCCTTCTTTTATTGAACTTGAACGTCAAAATGTTTTAAAACGCTTCCGTTTACTTTTTTTCTATTTCTCTAATTTTTATTTCCGTATCTCCGACACCCGGCGATCGTTGTACTTTGAAAAAAAACCCCGCTTATTTTACATTGTTAACGCCTTTTAAAATATAACTGGAAATTCCATCTTCTGTGTTACTTATTTCAGAATGGCCCCCTTCTTTAAACATAATTGAGAACCCTACCCCCTCCCCCTTAAAAATCGTTACTATGACAACCAAGTATTTTGAATTGGGATGAACGAAAACATGTTCTTTTCTATCATTTTTCTTGGAGAACAGAGTTTGTCGTTGAGAAATATGTAAAAGGAAATAACTTTTCTTATCACTTTGATCACAAATAAGGGTACATGGTACTTTTTTTCAGATTTTTATTTTGGGTGGGGGTGCACAAAATGTACTTTTCGGGAACAGTTTTAGCTATCTCACTCTTTGAAAGCATTATCTATAAAGAAATAGGTATATTTATTTATATCATGGTGAAAAGAATCACAAGAATGATTTCAATGTGGAAATATTTTCCCTATATCAAGTATTCATCTATCAAAATTCATTGTTTTGCGACAAGTCTCGGAATTGGTTTACACATGTATATTCAGAGGACCACTAGTCAATCAAATGAACGATAATATGTAATCTTAATTACAAGTATAACTCATCAGATATGAATATCAAATAAACAGAATAATGTTTTTGGCTCTGACAAAGAATTTTTGGATGATTAGGCCACCTTAAGTTCAATATTATGCAAAACAGCGAATTGCAAAATTTACCGGATAAAACTTTTTTCTGCACGGTCTGAGTGACTCCGTGCGCTTAAGTTTAATATTTTCACGTAACTGTATCCGAAGTGAAGCATAGTTTGTGCTATTGACTGTTTGTATTTTTTTTTGGAGATAATCTATCACCAGAATACTTTCTGTAACCCAGAAAACCGAGGTTTACAACATATCGATCAGCCCTCTTATGTCACTGAATCGATCCTACGGGAAATTCGGAGCTGCAGACTCTACAAAGTAAATGCACACATTCAAATTTAAATGGATAAGCCCAGAGGGAAGTACTGATTTGAATTTTGGCTTTTTCTGTAAATCACTTTGGCTGTAAGCATCACTGATGAGGTTTTACTATTCGAAACCTTTGTCCATCGCATTAAAATTAGTTTGAAATTTTCTTCAAAAAGGTAAAGAGTAGGAACACTTCCGTATTATTATTATTATAAACACATATTTCCTTTTGCAGTTTGAAGCAGTTAAACTAGTTCCCCTTAACTGGGTGTTCTTAAGTGTTATAATTACTTCACTCCGGCTCTGTTGCATGGTCGCATGTAAAAAAGCTTTGTTTTGTCCTTTCATGAATATATTTTATCAAATGTATTCTTCTGCTTTAATAATAGAAACTTATCATTTCATCCAAAATTATCATCTTCAAATTCAGTAGCATCATTTCAGAGCAGATAAATTAACAGCGTGGACGAGACATGCATGTTTCGGATATTCAATCTTCATCAGTGATCCTCAATCCAAACAATGAAATATGACCAAAATCTGTAAACAATATGTCCCAAATACCGAAAGACGTACAAATGAAGCCAGATGGCTGGGATATGATGCCGCAGGACATAGGTTTCAGAAATTTGAGAAAGTTTTGTAGGAGAAGCTCATTCATCCTGGGCACTTGATCTCTCTCCTTTGCAGGGAATTCACTTCTCTTCATATGGTAAATTTTGTTAGTTCTGTATCTTTGCATTAGTTCTGGTTCTGGTTTTGTATGCCCTTCTTTAGAATGATTTCTCGAGTAACGATTTTGTATTTCTTGATTGGAATTCTCACGCTTTGGTCTTGCTTTCTCCAATTCGAGACTGAATAACTGTTGAGTGTTAAACGTCTTTAAATTCAATAGCATAATTTAAGAACAGATCAATTTGCAGCATGAACCCGACATGCACGTTACGGGTACTTAACCCTTGTCAGTGAACCTGAATCTAAACAATGTAATACGGCAAAAGAACGTATAAAATGTACCGAAAAATGTAGCAGGATGGGTGGGATATATATATGATACTTAATGATCCACATTTTGAAAATTTCAAGGTTTTTTTATAACAGAAATTTTCGAATGCGTTGAAGGGACAGACGAGCAGCCGAAGGTGATAGAACTTCTTTGATATTTATATTGATAGTGTCATTTTTTTCCATATTTCTTGTTTGTAAATAGAAATGCTTGAATGTGTTTGAAGAAACAACTTACCGAAATTGATCGAACTGGGATATATGAGACTCCTTGAAAAGAAATAGGCTAGCATCTGAGCAGCATCCCTACGATGTTATTTTGGTCATAGATTTTATTTAACTACCGTATTGTTTAGATTTAAGGATCACTGGCGAGGGTTAAGTAACCGAAACGTACATGTCTGGTCAGTGCTGCCAAATTATCTGATCTTAAATGATGCTATTTAATTTGAGGAATTTAAAAATTAGATGAACCATACAAAATATTTTGAGCTGCGCATTCTTTGCAAAATAAATGCCTAAATTAAAATACAAGTAAATAAAATCTAAGGGAGCTACTGAAATGTATTTGGGCTATTTTACAAAAATTACATTTTACAACACACGCATGATAAATCTCTTCTAATGCTTTGGTCAAATATAAGCTAGAGAACTCCTGCTTTTAACAACGTCATGATATGAACGAATCACTTGATAGAAAACTGCAGGGAAACGTGGATATAACCCCTTGCAGCTTTTAAATCGCTCATCCAATCAAAATGCGCGTTACAAACTGAGTGCATCAGAATAATTGCACAATGTATATAGGCAGATTATGAGAGAATGTAACTACTCAGGAATATGATATGATGATACGTCATCACGATTGTCTATTATTGTAGACTTGCATTGTCATAAAATCTTACAAGCAGGCCTTGCTTACTCTACCCGGGAACTGGCCCTCATCCTCATTGGAAAATCACTATTCTGAATTTTGATTTTGTGTTTGATTTTAATTTTAGAAACACTGTAGTAAGTAGTACTAAAGTAGTAAGTAATGCTAAACCTGAGGGAATATCTAACAATTTGGTAGTTTGTCTTTTATCTTGGAATGGTGTCTATCTGTCTGTCCGTTCATCCGGTAATACTTTTTGTAAGGTGATTTCTTTCAAACTTTCATACATTTTTTACTATGACTTTTCATCTCTTGGTCTTATATAGGAATTGTTTTGACCTGTCTTTGACCTGTCTGACTTGTCTCGATGTACATTTTGGTGTACATATGAAGATGTCTTATTTGATGATGTTAACAGGCATTCAATCGCAAATCCAGAATATCGCTGATCAATCTGGAAAGAGGGATGCCATATATGCTTTTATAAAATCTGAAAGCACATTTCTTTCATACTATCAATGAAAGAACCAATACAAGCAGTAAAACTGAAGCATTCGATGGACTGGGCTTTGGCTTCTTTTTTGGTCCCTCCTGCTAAGAAGACAAATATGGATAATGACCATATCCCTGTATACAGCAAAAAAATCGATAATTCAGAAAATCAAAAACCGAAGGCATAAAAAATCAGGATAAAACAGGAACCAAAGCAAACAAACAAAAACCTCCACCATATGAAAAGAAGCGAACTCCCGATATGAGACCAGGTGCCCAGGAAGAGTAAGCATCTCTTTCTTGCATGCAACACCCGCCGCTTCAATTCGGAAGAACTGTCGCATTCGGTTACTTCCATTTCGGAAGACATAGAGCACAATCTTACAATAGATACTATACTTGCAATAGATATATTACATGATACATGTATATGGAAATTATTAGCACTTTTTAATTAAGCTACCTACAATGTCTTCTACATTACCTTCCGCCCGAGTTTATGCATTACATGAGTTGACCTTCGTGTTTCTGTTGGGCTTGTGTCGTTGTCTCCGTCTGTTCGTCCTTATTCCTTTTCGCGTGTGGTATTTCTGTTTTGTATTTTCCACCCAAAATTTGTAAGCCTTTCGATTTGGTTTTTAGAATATGGTTTCGGCGTTTGTGTTTGAATTTCGTTCACAGATACTTTTGCACGCTAATTTGTATATTTATTTTAAAAAGTTAAACGAAGTGTCCGGTACTCTGCTATCTGGACAGAAATTTCTGAATGCAGTACATCAGACATACATGCTACTGATTCTGAATCCTCATTACTGATACGTTTTGAAGCCAAATAGGTCCTTTCCTACTCAATATAAGATTTATAAACATGATAAAGTTATAGAATTGAGCACAAGGTATGAATTCATGACGGGTCATACAGAACTGGACACGATGTCCGTGCTTTTCTTAAAATAAACACCATATACATCGATTATCCCCAGTCCTTCCAGGTGATCACTATCAGGGACATAAAATTTAGTAGATTAACATTTACTATATAAGTGGTATTTTCTGCTCTCCATAATATACCAATCACAACGTATATACAAACATGAACACCTTAGTACTTCTTGGTTTATGCGCTTGCGTTTGTAAGTATTTGTACAATCATGGAATCTCTCTTTTATTTGATTTTAAGCATATCATTGTATTTCTGTGGCCTAAGCGATAAATGCTTTTCTTTTAAATTCTATATTTTGTTAAATAAGAAGTTGGAAATAGTTTTTAGACCATACGAAGTCTTCTTTAAGTCGGTAAGCTTTGGGATGTATATAAGATTGCAACCTTAGAAAAGTTATTTTGATATATAATTATAGTCTATAGAAATTAGCATATTACCTAAATGCAGCATCTGTGTCCGGTTTCATAACTAGGTAAAACTTTAAAAAAAAAAAGTTTACAAAAAACTTCTTTCATAGACTTTTGCAAATCGGACATGGACATGCTACAGAGTGTATCATTTAGGTAATTTCACAACCTGCCTTTTATGTTGACATTATAAACAAAATCAGATGGACCAAGTGTGTACAGAATTTACATGGTACTTTACCAATCTACAGCCTTGCCCCAGCGCATTCTTAAGAATTACACTCTGACTGACTGTGACGAAGGATCTTGCCAAAACGTCTTTAGGTCCCCGACCTCCTCTCCTCTCTGAATTTCGGTCGGACTCAGCGGGTGATATCATGTAAGAGATCTCTCCAGCGGGCAGAGCACGGATTGTTTTTATATGCCCTTTGTTTTTTCATATCCATTTAAAATTCATCTGTGTGTTACTTGGGTCCCTTCATTTTGCTGTCTTATTTGTGTGGTCATCTCACATTGAGGACATTATTCAACGCATCAATTTTGCGTTTTTCGATACCTCCAGGTAACCTGAAAAGTGGGTCGTGTTAGGAGTTTCGCGCACGTAATCCGAATAACAACATCAATGTGGACGATGACCGTCTTAAGGCGCCGATTGCTCATTGGTCTCGTTGGTATATGTGTGGTCTTTTGTGTTTGGTCTTTTGGTGTCGTGTTTAGTGTTCCTTGTCCCTTTGTGTCGCTAGTGTAAGTCTTCTCTGTGGCTCTTCAATCTTGGAGTGTTTCGATGTATTGCTGTGCGTGCTGCAACGGAATCCTTTTGGAGATCTCCTCCCTTCTTCTATATAGTGTGATCCCGCATGACAACATTCCCTTCAAATCGGCTAGAGTTATCTCCCTCCTTGGATTACATATCCCAGACTTTATCCATCTTTGGTATGATAAAATGGTTCCTCTTAAACCAATTGCCTGGTGTTTTCACATCGTATACATCAATGTTTTGACAATAAGATAATGTCAATATTGAAATATAGGTTCTATAGTACCATTTGTATTGTCCTAGACACGTGTATCGGATATTTTAATCCTCTTCAGTAAGACTTCATGTCAAACAGTTTAAATAAAGCCAAAGTGAATTTTCCTGGCGCCATCTACAATACAGAGCTTTAATTTTCTCTAGCCAAATTTCAAAGGATATTCAGAAGAGTTAAAGAAGTTCCTGACGATAATCTCAACAGCACTCACAATAGAGCACAAAATTAAGCATCGACGGACCCCTAGCAAGCTAGAGGTGGGACCAGGTGCCCGGGAGGAGTAAGCATCCCCTGTTGGCTAGCCGCATCCGCCGTCGATGTTTAAGCACGAAAATGAAAACAATATATAAACTTCGTGTGCACTGTTTGACGTTATGTCTATATAGAAAGTGCTATGGCGACAATGTCAGGGAAATATATTCAAAACACTTACTGTCAAACCCCTCGCGGGGAACTTTTTTACGAGCTCCACACGGCAAAGGGCATAAGTGTGACACAAATGAGTTAAAGAATTTCCTGACGATAATCTCAACAGCACTGACAATAGAGCAGAAGGCTCGTTATGAAATATCTTCTGGATTAGTCCATGGTAGAAATTAAATAATTACATTTCAAGTTTGTCGTCAAAATGTTCTTCTAACCAAATGGTCAAGAATTAGCACGGAGTGGCTTTTAATACACCATTTCTAAGCAATCTGTCGCAAGAGGATGATAATTTCAAATTAAAATATATCTGTATTCTTTCCTATCAAAGACATGGCAGCGGCATCCACCTGTCCAGGTGGAATGGACTCTGAATGTGCTGCTGCAGGTATCACGTGTGACACTGGTTATAACGCTGACTGCGTACAGAATGTATGCACATGTACTCAGATGCATTCCAACAACAGTAAGTTAATTATTAAATGCTCATTTTATGTTGATTTAATTCTTAATACCTTGTAGGGGTATTAAAATGTGAATCTGAAAGATTTTTCTCCAAGGGTACCCGTCTGCTCTAACTCCCAATTTTGGAGATCACTTCTACTTTGACTTTGTCTTTTGGATTGTTTTATATTTGGTGTTGCCTTCTTTTCTTTGCTCTTTGATATATGAGTTTTGAGTAATAGGAACGGATTCCTTGCACTGTAGTACAGGGTTTGGACATTGCCATAAAGACAGATGTTAAATCTCAAGTTTTAAAGATATATGATCTAAAAATAGTATTAAAGTAATGAATGATACTATACAAAGCAGACAGGGGGCGATTTCTCTTCCTTAATAACCGATATTATCTATATGTCCATCTATAACGGAAAATCGCTTTATCTGTGAGTGTATACTCTGTGTTTATGCAACGGGCGTTTTGGGGTTTTGCTGTGTGTGATGCAACCGAATGTTTTTCGAGATCCTCTCCTTTCTCTTGTATACCTTCGATTTATGATTTTCTGAATTATCGATTGTGTACTATGTAATGGGATATGGTCATTATTCATCTTTGTCATAATCCTCGAAAAAGAATTATCCATTTTAGAAAGGTATTTCAAGTTTCAACGTGCATGGTCCATGATGCAAATTTATCTGTTCTTGAATTTGAAGACGTTTTACAGTTGATATGAATCTTCATTTTCCGTCCTTTAATATTACATATTTTATAATATATATTATTATGCTTACTATTAATATTTGTACTCTGAATATTAATAGTGCTTTTCTACTCATTGGAGTTTTAACAAATATCAAAGAGGTACCTAAATATATGTAGAAATTATAAGAGATAGGACTGAGTAATTTGAAGAACATGTAGGAGACATAATAAATTGCCATCTCCGCGGGCACCTGGCCTCCCTTCGGAATTTTGTTCAATCGTATGTTCGCAACCGTTCCTGTGGAGATTCTAATGATTTTGCCTTGCCTTCATGACTATGATACTGAATAACTGTAATGTTTATTAAAATGGTTTGAAATTTTATTTCGTTTTATTAGTGTGCAACGATAACAGTGATTGCGGAACAAGATCCTGCAATCAACATTTTCACAACCATAATGCTCACTGGCGATGCTGGCACGGACATTGTAGATGCACGTTCCATTAGGTAACCTTTGCAAGTTTATTATATTGAACATATAAACATGATAAAGGAAGAAAGTGAATTGATTGCTATTGATACTTTGTAATGATCATTGGTGGTTCTTAGAGAAATAGTTATATAAACGCGTACGAAAATATTTATATTTACTCGCTGTCTATCTATATTGCAGGGAAAATGAACAAAGTACGGAAAAGGGGTTCGAAATAAAAAGAAAGAAATTGAAATTGTTTCTCATTCTTATATTCATTGATTCTTTCACATTTCATCAAATGATTCACATCAACACCACTCTAAAGGACACAGTCATCATTCAATAATATGGGAAGAATCTACAGCAAGACTTATCGCCACTCTCATCAGCGAACATCAGAAAAAACAACTCCAAAAAACAACAATGAGAAATACACCAACACCTACAGCGAAAGTTTCAACAAGCAATAAATGTAGACAATGTTAAACGTCTTTTAATTCAATAGCATCATTTAAACATGATAAATCTACAGCATGGACCAGACATGCACGTTTCGGAAACTAAACCATCGTCAGTGATCCTCAGTCTAAACAAGGAATATGGCCAAAAAGTATGAAAATTATTAATATCTCCAAAAATGTATCAAAAGACAAAGCAGAATGAGTAGGATATGATGCTACAGGACCCACGTTTTAGAAATTTCAAGAAATATTGTAACAGAAAATTTCAAATGCGTTGAAGAGACAGACGATCAACCAAAGTTGATCGAACTTGACTAGATGTGCCCTCGGGGACTCTTGGTCCACCAGCAGTGACACTTACCAAGTAGTTCAAATGTTAAACGTCTTTAAATTCAATAGCATCATTTAAAACATGATAAATTTACAGCATGGACCAGAAATGCACGTTTCGGGTACTAAACCATCGTCAGTGATCCTCAGTCTTAACAATGAAATATGGCCAAAAAGTATGAAAATTATTTATCCTTTAATATTACATATTTTATAAAACAACAAAAACAGCACAAAATCGAGAATTCAGAAAATCAGAAACCGAAGGAATACAAAATCAGGATAAAACAGAAACCAAAGCAAACAAACAAAAACCTCCGCAACATTAAAAGAAGCCGACTCCCGATATGAGAGTGAGACCAGGTGCCCAGGAAGAGTAAGCATCTCCTGCTTGCATGCAATACCCGTCGCTTCAATTCGGTAGAACTGTCACATCCGGTAACTTCCATTTCGGAAGACATAGAGTACAATCTTTGGTTGGATGGTTCAAATGGTCTAAGACAGAATATCATCCACCATTCTGGAGAGTGGGACATCATAGTGTATGACGAGTTCCCCATATCGACCGTAGAACTTCCTCATTGGCGATGTAAGTCGGTCACAAACATATCCCTGATTCAGAAGCTTATTTGAAAGACGCCTAGCTCTCAGAACAAAATTTGTATATTTCGTACTTGCTCTGGCAGAGCGTATCAACTGAGATATGAACACGCCATAAGCAGGCGATGAAGGGATGTTGCTACTCAGAAAAGGATAGTTTGTAATGCTGAAATTGAAGTCGTCACGTTTGTCATAGAGTGAGGTGTTTATGTGACCATCAGTGCCGTAGGACAACATTATGTCCAAATAGGATGCTGAATTATTTGTCTCTGTTGTTTCTTTGACTTCAAGCTCTGAAGGATAGATACTGCTCAGGTAATCCGCGAATTTTGGATTATTGATGGACAACACATCGTCTATGTATCTATAAGTGAAGTTGAAGTCAGAAGCCAAATATCGTTTCCCTTCAGAGACAAGACATTGAATGAATTCAGCTTCGTACGAGTAAAGGAAAATGTCGACAAGGAGTGGGACACAATTGGTCCCATTGGTATTCCGACAATTTGCTGGAAGACCTTTCCTCCAAACACCACAAAAATGTTGTCGATCAAAAAGTTTAACATCTGAATAATATCAGTTTCAATGTACTTATTTTCAGGATCGGACTTTTTTTTACAAAGCAGGTTTTGTCATAGTTAACAACAATCAATTTGTATTTTCGATTGCCGTTCTTACTTGTAAACGCATTACTTATAATTTTTGCAAGTCTTTCTTTCAATTTAGAATGTGGAAATGTAGTGTAAAGTGTCGAAAAATCAAAGTCTTTGATCGAATGGACTCTTCTAGAATGAGTGGATTTCAGATGTTCTAAAAGTTCCTTCGAATTCTTTAAAATCCACATCTGGTTGATACCACTGCGAGAATATACTGTCGAACAATGTTTTTGAAGTCCAGATTTGATTACAGATAAAACTTTGGTGAGTACGATCGATACAGATTTGGTAGAACATTTAGAGGAACCAGTGATGAAACGTTGTTTGTACGGATTCTTATGCATTTTAGGTATGCAGTATAAGTATGGCAAATATAAATCTAAATTGTTAGTGTCGAAGCCAAAGGAAGCAAGAGCTGATTTGTGGTTATCTCTTCCTCGGGTGATTTCATACATGAGCTCGCTACAGCCGGCAGAGCACGGACTGTATTACGCATGCCCTCTTTTTATATCCATTTACATATTCATCTGTGTCTCTGGGGCCTCTACTTTTCGCGGTCTTGTTTGTGTGATGTCATCTTACAGTGAGGAGGTTGTTTTACACCACAATTGTACGTTCTTCGAGACCTCTGGGTAATTGGAGAAGTGAGAGGGTTGTGCGCACCTAATCCAGGATAACCACACCATTTGCTACTTGCGTGACAAATTGCTGTCAAAAGTCGGCACCGGTTGCCCATTGGTCACGTCGGTTTATGTGTAGTCTTTTGTGTTTGATGTTTACATGTCGTGTGTCTCTTTTCCGTCTCGAGATGTACTCGTCTTTTGTGTTTTTGCATCGGGTGTTTTGGTGTTTTGCTGTTTATGCTGCTACGGGGTCTTGTTGGAGATCTCCTCCCGTCTCTTTTATTTCAGAGGTAGTTCAAGTTCAATTGATTCAGATAATCCAACTTAATGGAATACAGAATGCAATATATACATTATATACAAATTTTCAAATCGTTCATGGCAATATGAATAACAATATATAGTATTACTAATTACATGTATTATGATGAATTTACAGTAGAAAAATCTTACTAAGGAGGAAAGACTTTTGAATTAATTAATAATTTTGATAAATTTACATAATTTTCGTAATCTTGAAATATCATTTTCTGTCAATAGATTCCTATATTAGATAACATTAAGTTTTGTACAGAAGTAATTTCCTAACAATAATTATCTATCATTAAGTAGGGTGGGACATTCTAGAATATAATGAAACTCATCACCTAGAGCATTTGATGTACATAAATTACAATACCTTTCATTTCTAGCAATGTTTGACCATCGACCTGTTTCGATTGGTAGTTTATTATTTGAACATCTAAATCTACACATAATGTTTCTGTCTTCACCTTTTAACCTATCTAAATAATTTTCAAAACCAAATTCTTGCTTAATTAATCTGTAACTTATACCTCTTGATGAGTTTTCTATATCTGATTTCCATTTTGTTTAAATTGATCAAATAAAATGTCTTTAATTGAGTGAAAAGACCATTTCTTATCAAACAAAGCAAAATTATGTGAAAAGCCAGATATAACTGAATCCACAGTCATTAAGTATCTTATATATTTGTGTCAACCATGGACTATTCAAAGTACAATTCATATGTTTCATATATATATATATATCGGTACAAAATCGTTGAAATTCTACTCTCATTGGACTGTATTAATTTTGACCAGTAAGAAATCATCCGTGGATAAACGTCTGTTGACAAAGGATAAATACCTAAATCACCATATACTATATAATTAGGAGTTGTTTTTCTGAGATTTAAAAGCATTTTACAAAACTTGAAATGAACTCTTTCTAATTTGTTTAAATTACTGAAACCCCAAATTTCACATCCATATAACAACATTGGCTTCACAATTTTATCAAAAAGATCATATTGACATTTGACAGATAAATGATGCAATCTCCCTTTTTAGCCGAGCTGCAAAACTCGGCTCTTAATTTGATGTGAGACGGGCGGGCGTCTGGGCGGGCGGTTGGGCGGGCGTCTTGGCGGGCGGGAGGGCGTCAACAATTGGTTTCCGGACTATAAGTCAACTACGAAAGAGGCTATAACAATGAAACTTCATACACTTACTCACCATTAGTCAAGGATGAGCCCTATTGATTTTGGGGTCAAAAGGTCAAAGGTCAAGGTCACAGGACTCAGATGATTGAAAATGGTTTCCGGACCATATTTCAGCCTGTATTGCACCTATAATCATGAAACTTGCCAGAAATGTTTCTCTTGAATCAAGGATGGGGCCTATTGATTTTGGGGTCAAAAGGTCAAAGGTCAAGGTCACAGGACTCTGTTGATTGAAATTGGTTTTCGGATCATATTTCAGCCTGTATTGCATCTATAATCATGTAACTTGCCAGAAATGTTTCCTGTGAATAGAAAATGACCACTTTTGATTTTGGGGTCAAAAGGTCAAAGGTCAAGGTCACAGGACTCTGATGATTGAAAATGTTTTCCTGGCCATATTTTAGCCTGTATTGCACCTAAAGTCATGAAACTTGCCAATAATGATTCCCATGAATCAAGAATGACCCCTATTGATTTTGGGGTCAAAAAGTCAAAGGTCAAGGTCACAGGACTCCGATGATTGAAAGTGGTTTCCGGACCATATTTCAGCCTGTATTGCAATTATAATCATGAAGCTTGCCAGAAATGTTTCCCATGGATCAAGGATGACCACTATCAATTTTGGGGTTAAAAGGTCAAAGGTCAAGGTCACAGGATTAAGATGATTAAAAATGGTTTCCCGACTGAATTTGAGCCTGTATTGCACCTATAATCATGTAACTTGCCAGAAATGTTTCCAGTGAATAGAAAATGACCACTTTTGATTTAGGGGTCAAAGGGTCAAAGATCAAGGTCACAGGACTTAGGTAATTGAAAATGGTTTCCAGACCATTTTTGAGCCTGTATTGCACCTATAATCATGAAAATTGCCATTAATTTTTGGGTCAAAAGGTCAAAGATCAAGGTCACAGGACTCAGATGATTGAAAACTAGGACATAAAGTATTCTGTATGATGAGATTGAAAATCTGTATCCTTGAAAATATATTACACGCTGATATAGAATAAAGAGAAGACCATTTCTTGATCCAGAAATTTTCATTTAGGACCAAAAAATGTTGTTACAAACCATACACATTTCATGTTAGTCTGCATATTCATACTTACATTCCAGTTTTGCAACTCGGCATTTTGCATCTTCGATGCATTTTGAGCTTATTTAAAAATATAATAAACAGCTATCATAGCCTTTTTAGCATTTTGTTTCTTTGCTTCATTAAATGATCCACTTTGTGAGAGTAAAACTCCTAAGTTATTAAAGCTCGTGACAACCTCTAATTTTCCATTCTCAAATATAAGTGTTACATCTCGGTTTGCTCTACCTTTTGAAAATATGACTACTTTTGTCTTACTTATATTAACCTTAAGTTTCCAGATATTACAATAATTTTGAAATATATCTAGTCGTAATTGTAAATCTGCCAAAGAATCACTAAAAACCACAGTGTCATCTGCATACAGCAGAAGAAAAAGTTTAAAATACACGTGAAATAACTCTTCAAATTTATCTTTCATACACTCAATACAAGAGACATTATGATTTTCCATAAATAGTTCAAGGTCATTCAAGTATAGTGAAAATAAGAAAGGAGATAAATTTTCCCCTTGTCTGAGTCCATTATGACATATGAAAAAATCTGAACATTCACCATTAAAAACTATTAAAAAGGTAGAAAGGTTTGTTAGGGTGTAAGTGGGATTTCAAGCTTAGCGTCCGTCTGTTGACATTAGGATCAAATCCACGGTATAAAAGGCGTTTGATGATTCTGAGGCATTTTCGATAGTTATGCTTTCTACCTTTGATCCTTCTTAATATCTTGTTAATTATGTCACCATAAAATGCAGGTTATGAAATACCAAAAATATTATACTCTGTTGCTTGTATTGGTCCGAATTTCAAAAGAAGTTCATAATCATAATTTTTGTAAAATTTCCAGAAAGTCTTTACTAGTTTGTGAAAGCTAAAAGTTTTAGTGTAATTTGTTAACATATATGATCTCGCTACAGCCGGCAGAGCACGGACTGTATTACGCACGTCCTCTTTTTATATCCATTTACATATTCATCTGTGTTGCTTGGACCCCTGTGTTTTACGGTCTTGTTTGTGTGTGGTCATCTAACAGTGAGGAGGGTGTTTTACACCATAATTGTGCGTTCTTCGAGACCTCTGGGAAATCGGATTAGTGGGAGGGTTGTGCGCACGTAATCCAGGATAACCACACCGTCTGCTATTTACGTGGCAGATGGCCGTCCTAAGTCGGCACCGGTTGCCCATTGGTCTCGTTGGTTTATGTGTAGTATTTTATGTTTAATGTTTCTATGTTGTGAGTTGGTGTTACTTGTCCCTTTTGCGTCTCTTTCTGTTTGTATCTGTTCTGTGTTTTTTGCATGGGTGTTTTGGGATTTTGCTGTGGGTGCTGCAACCTAGTGTTGTTGGAGATCCCCTCCTTCCTTGTTAATTTCTACTATGAAAACCCAAAACATCAGTACATGCTTTAGCATACCGGATGAGCTGTGAGATATGGATACCGTATGATGGTAATCTAGGGACATCACCGTCAAGCCAGGGGAAATTTATTATGTTGAATCCGAACTCAGCTCGTTTGTCATACACACTTGTATTAATTTCTCCACTGACAATTTTAATATTTAGGTCCAAAAATGGTGTTTCTGTGTCTGTAACGTTTTCCTTGCTTAGAGTTAATCAATGTGGATAAATAACATCTTTCTACGTTTCAAAAATCAGGATTATCGATGGTAACAATATCATCTAGGTACCTAGAAGTACCAATGAAACATTTTACATCATCATGTTTTCTTTGCTTTTGAAAATTTAAAAATAAAGTTCTTTTTCATATGTGTATAAAAATAAATCTGCAACAAGAGGTGCACAATTCGTACCCATAGGAATCCCTACAACCTGTTTGTAGAGATTATCACCAAATCTTATATAAATGTTGTCTAAGAGGAAGGACAAGGCACTACACAGGTCGCTACAGTCCATACTTTGTATGATTCTTATTCTGCAGCGGAAAAGAAACCCTTTGATTCAGATGTACAAATATAAGTTTTCCCCTATCGATTATAGCAACATTTAATGAGTTTGGACAATTGATCATTGATCTTGTCGTGAGGAAGCGTGGTGTAGATATTTGAAAAGTCGTATGAAGAAATCATATTGGCTTGAAAATTTCTCGATTTCATTTTGTCAATGACATCCCCTGAATTTTTGATAGACCAAAATAGATTTACATCATTCCTGTTCAGAACAGTTTCACAATATTTTGCTACGTGTTCCGTTACCGCCATGAGGGCTGACGTCAGATTTCTAGACAAACTTGTAGTTGCTAGAATTAGCAATGTATCTAAATTTGTAAGGAAATTTGTGCAGTTTTGGTATACAATATATTGTAGGAAAATCCAATTTAGAAATAGGGATGTTTAATGAAGACATTTCACTGTCATGTTTGCTCAAAATGTTGGGGACACTTTCATTGCTTTTGATATACGTATTTGTGGACGAAAGTTCCGAAACTAAAGTTTATATATAGTAACGTTTTCAAATGATTATGGTGTTGTTGGTTGCTCTATCTGCAGGAGCGAAGACAATTTTGATGTAAATTACGTAATTTGGATTTGAAATATCTTTCAGATCTAGAACTTGGATTTTCAAAAAGATGAGAATTTTTGTGTAATTTGTCTATTCGAATGTCAGTAATGCCATTGCGTGCAATGGTCAGAAGATAGTTGAGGGTACGGTGTAATCTAGATCTTATTCTGAGTTTTCGGTTTCGTCGTCTTCCATTAGACCTATACTTCTGCCGTTTAGTGTTTGGGCGGATTGAAAATACACGAATATTAGTTGACGTCGAGGAAATTTTCCTTGTCCATAAATTTGATCGTTTAAACCAAGGGGTTACGCAGTTAGGAGTTTCGTGATCCAGACAAGTTCAGCTTGTAGTCGGCGTTTTTTAATTTCCGTTTTACTTATATTTTCAAGTTTAGGGAAAGACTGAACCGGTGTAAGAATTATATCCGAAATGGAATGGATGTACTTAACAAAGTGATTATAAAGGAAATTTCTTTGTTTTTTGTGACGTGAGTTTCTTATCTGTTACGAATGACTTCTAAAACGAGATTTTTATGCCTGACCTGTTTCTCCAACATATTGGGCTCCTCATTCCTAAGCGTTTAATATTATAACATAAATAACATTAAAAAGATTAATTTGATGTAATTTATTTTTTTCTGAATCGATTTATTCAATGTATGCTCAGCTCCTACCACTTAATTTATTCCTCTCCATTTACGTGAGTTATCTCCCGCTCATTTGAACAACAGTGCTTTCCACTTAGTGTTTCATTTCGTAAAGAACATGGACCGTCATAATGTACTTCGTGTACTTCCCTTTGACGATTTTAGTTTGTGTTTTTGCGTAATGGTGATGGAAGAATAGGAAATCATGACTTAATTTCTCATGTAATTTCTCACGTAGAAGGCCACTCATGTAAACGTCATCCACTGGGAATGGATCCTTTGGGATAGGCTGTTTGGCAATTTTCGAGGCGATTCGTCTAGAAACGACATAAGCCGGTCCATAACAATATGGCGGAAATAGTTTTTTGGAATAGAGAGAGGGTGGCACGTACCACTTATGCTGCTTATTCCGGAACGGATGTGACTCGAAGAATACTTTTCCACATTGATATGTATCTGTAACTTTACCAGTTTCTAGAACAGAGAGAAGACGTAGCAAATCAATTTGCATATCGCAATCTATTTTTAGTAAATACCTTGCACCTTTGCAGTATCTTTGTGACCACTGAAAAAATGCAAATGATTTGAGTGTAAGATTTCGATAGGTGTCCAAGAAGTTTCTTACGATGATGTCGTGATAATGCATACTCTCATTCCGTATTATTTCCATATCTTTTTCCTTCGGTGGAACACCCATGAAAAAGAGTACTCTGATTTTATGATTCGTTCTCACGACTGCACTCCAGTTTCTTCTGATAAAATCCCTTTCCAATACTTGACCAGCACTTGAATAAACACCGACGAGTAGAACTGGCATTGCTGGCTTTCTTGGAGGACCACAAACTTCCACTTCATTTATAATGAACGAAGATGTATCGTAACTTAATAATTTCTTAGGATTTTCTGTTCTATGTTCTTGGCGATGCATTGTTAAATTCTTTGTATTAGTTTCTATCATGTCTCTAGAAGTTTTCCCGTGCAATTTAACGGTTTTCGTCATTTTCATAGACGGCTCTTCTCTACTTCCAGAAAGGTGGGATTTTAATTCTTTAGTGGCATTTTCTGTCCCATATTTCGAACTATTTTCAAAAGTAGCATTACTCTTTCTTTCAAAAGTATATAAAACATGATCCGAGTATCTCTCTGTTCGATTTTTCCAAGGAGAGGATAACGCCCGCTTAAAATTATCTGAAAGCGATAGTGGAAATCCAAACGTGATAATGATCGAAATGATTAAACCGGAGATTAAGATACTCAGACAGCGCCATCTTATCTGAAAAATAAAATGAATGACTATTTATGGGTATAGTAGATATATTCATGGCAACAAGTCAGACCATTGAATTATTAATATTCAAGAGTTAAAGAAGATCCTGACGTTAATCTCAACAACACTCACAATAGAATAAGAGTTGCATGTTTGCACACTGAATGAAAGTAAAACACAAAAAGCGAAATCAGGAAATGGGACAAGAAGGACACATCACATTCGCCAAATGAGTTCTATGTTGTATTTTTGACAAGATAAAGCCTTAATAGCTATTCTCTGTCAGCATTTGCACGTTTATTAAGGACGCAGATTTTAATAAAATTTATACGTAAGGTTGCATCTGACCCAAAAGTAAAAATGGTTAAAAAAAAATTCTTTATACCACATCCGGATGCCATGGAAACGGACTTTAAACATTGAAAAAATCACATACATGTATAATCTAAAACAAAAAGCATAATCTAAAACAAAAAGTGATGAAATATTAGTACCCTTGTGTTAAACGTCTTCAATTCAATAGCATCATTTTAAGAACAGATGAATTTTCAGCATGGACCAGACATGCACGTTTCGGTTACTTAACCCTCGTCAGTGATCCTCAATCTAAGCAATGTAATATGGCCAAAGACTGTTGAAAAACTATGTCCAAAAATGTACCGAAAGACGTAGCAGGATGGATGGGAAACGATGATACAGGACCCACGTTTTAGAAATTCTTTTTATCATTGCTCTTTCAAGCTGAATATTATCAATGTTGGGTTTATGGTCTTATCTAAAGGTTTCCATAGCAACATCTCAGGAACCCTATCAAAATAGCAATTTTTCAAAATTCCATGATGAATTACTTACATTTTTCAGTTTTTAAAGCAAATAAAACATCAGCATTCACATTGGAACAAAGTTTACGTTCGTTTCTATAGCAACATAAACTCAAATCGCGAAATGGAAGCAAGACAATATTTAGAGTCCTTTGTTTTACAAGATCATTGAACGTTAATTCAAAGTGATGATATTTTATTAATGTATTCAAATTGAACTTTCACTACACGAAATAAGGAAGGGGATCTCCAACAAGATCCTGTTGCAGAACCAACAGCAAAACACCAAAACACCCGATGCAAAAACACAAAAGACGAGCATAGTATGAGACGGAAAAGAGACATACGACATGTAAACATCAAACACATAAGCATACACATAAACCGAAAAAACGAAAGAAAACCTTTTTTTTTTTTAAATATTCAGGAAATAGCCCTTTGCTATGGGAACAATTGAGTAAAAATGCACATAAGCTCGATTTAGGACCTTGAAAACGGGCATCCAAAATTAAGTTATCTGAAAATTTTTAATCTGAAATGAAGTTTCGACTTTGCTACATAATACCGTATAACCAGAAATTTTCGCGAGTATCAAATTTCGCGATCGCATGGTAAATTAGGGTGTCTTTATTTTCGCGAGTACATTTTTTCACGAATCCTCAACTACACACAAATTTATACATATCATTTCATTGTTTATTACCTTTCATTAATGAAATTTTAAATATTTCTATCATAAGAATAGATTTGATTTAATTCTCTTTATATTAAATCAGGATATATGAAGAATGATACATACACAATAAGAATTAATAAAATGTTACTGATATTCCAATTTATGTTATACCTTACAAAGCACAATTTTTGCGAACTATTTTTTCGCGATTTCAAATTACTCGCAAATTTAGCGAAAATTAGTATCTCGCGAAAAATTCTGGCAATACGGGGTATATGTAAAAATAGTGGTGTAAGCTTATTTTGTTTTATGAGGTAAAGGTTCGAAAAACATATCTAGATTGTATGGCCAAATAACTATAGCAACCATCACCAATTTGATTTTTTGTCTTAGATGTTGATATGGGCTTATTTGATCTTTATTAATATTGAATTTCAGGTACCTAGAATTAAAAAAATATGTTTCATAGAAATAATAAAAAATGGTTGCCATGGTAACATATGTTTCCCATATGTCTTCGAAAGAGCTCTTTGTGTTAGCTTTATTCCAACAATTTTTATCTATTCGTCATAATGCAACATTTTTGAAAATAACTCAGAAGGTACAAAATTAGTAATAGACCATAGTTTACCGTTGCCAAGGTAACTAATGAACATACATGTGTAGTAAGAAGTGGGTTGAACTTGAATTCGCTCGTTTTATCAAATACATTCCATTCCTTATCATATACCCATCAATAGAGAAGAAAAACTGGAAAATACAAACCGCATTTTTAAATCAATATATTAGAATTAGCTAATTTTGTTGTCATGGTAACCAGCCTTTTTGACAATATCAGACACTATCAGTGAGCTTTTTTAAAATTTTAGCTCCGTATCTTTAGGATGCGTAACAAATTTTTCATAAATGTCTTACACAGACCAAATTATACAGTTTCAAAAAGTTCAATTTTTCAACTTTATAGGCCGTTGCCATGGTAATGCCATGGTAACCAGATAACCTAGAAACAATCCTTTGTCAAATTTATATTTTTTTTCATTTGTTCCTGAAATTTCATAAAAATTGGAGACCATGCGTGCCGAAATTATTTCAATGGTTAAAGAGAATTGGTATTAATCAGTTGTAATGCTACTAAACAGTTCATCTCTACTTGAATCCACCGCCAAACTGTCTCCTTTCAATTTTAATGACTGACCAAGAGTCCCCGAGGCACATGTAGCCTTGTTCGATCAAATTCGGTTGATCTTCTGTCTCTTCTATGCATTTGAAATTTTCTGTTACAAAATTTCTTGAAATTCCTAAAACGTGGGTCCTGTAGCATCATATCCCACCAATTTTGCTACATTTTTCTGTACATTTTTTGACATAATAATTTCACACTTTTTGGCCATATTGCATTATTTAGACTGAGGATCACTGACGAGGGTTAAGTACACGAAACGTGCATGTCTGATCCATGCTGCTAATTTTTCTGGTCTTAAATGATGCTATTGAATTTTTTAATTACATTAGTCCCGTCTACACAAGTAATCAAAACGTATGGGGTCATAGCAAAAAGCTGTGATCACATGATAAAATATCATGCGACTTTCGCTATTCTCGTATGACGTCAGTACGATCGATAAGGATATGTGGCAGCGGATTCTAACCGAATTGAAACTTTTCAGCATGATACTTATTTTAAACACTAATTCTCTGTAAGCACCAAAACGTTTTGGCCACGGATGTTCTCCGATCTTCATGAAATTTCATATATGGGTAGGACAAATTGTCAGGAAGAGAAAATCATCAACATATTTTTGCCAAGTGACTTGGTTGCCATGGTAACTAGGTCATAAGATACCAAAATATGAAAATGATGAAAATTGTTTGCCTAAGCCTTAGCAAATAGTTCATAATTTTGATTGCGATAAGAAATTAGAAAATAGAGACTTTGAGATATTCAACCAAATTCATTATCTTTTCAGATTTTATCAATACACATAGTTACCAAGATTTTATCAATACACATAGTTACCATGGCTTATTCTGACAAATTCTTCGAAAAGTTAAATTTTATCTTATTTTATTTTCTGTTTTTAAATTGCTTTGTTATAATAATTAGATATTTTATCTCTTGGTTTAGAACTTACCATGAACACTAAAATAAGAAGGTTACTCCATAGCAACCGTTTCCATGGGTTTGAAATACTGATAAATTGAACTTTCTGAGTTTGATAAATAATAATATCTACTTGATAGATAAAATGTTATAAAATTTGAAAAAAAATTTATATCACATGCAATGCACCCTTTCAAAAGCTTGAATAAAATTTGTAGGGTAAACGTTCCCATGGCAACCATTTGAATAAAGAAAATGTTGAATTTTAAGAAAAAATTGTTGTAATAGTAAAATTTTCCATTCCATCAGAATTGAGCTTATTAATAGAATTAATTTCGATGAAAACAAGACACACTTTTGCATGGTTATTATGGAAAAAAGACCAATTTCACAAATTTCTTCTTGTTTTCAACTTTTTGAAAGCTTTTGAAATCAAATTACTAATCAGGTTACATAGAAGAAATCTGTGTGATATAAAAGTAGGCCGCTTTAACATTTTTATAGAGAAAGTTTTAACTTTAAAAGTTTAAAAGTAAAACTTATATTAATTCAAAATTGCCGTATCCAAGGAAGCAAACAAGCCTATTTCTAATTTGAAGGTTTAATCTTCTACATGTTTCCTTGGCAACGGCTTATTTCTCTCAAATTATTTTTAATAATAAAATAAGATAACATGAAAAACTTATTATTTACGAATCTTTTTTCATGTTTCGTCCATTGATATTGTCAGAATTGAGGCATACAATCTGAGCTAAACAGAGCAGTTTCCTTGGATACAATCCACGTTGCCTTGGCAACCAAAAAAATTACGATTCGAATATTGCCATCTGATTAGTTTTAACTCTGGACTTCCTAAAAACCTCTCCATTTACCTTTTTTTTCAGTTAAAAAATGAAAAAAAAATGCTATCTCCGGATAATTGTTATTGTTAGTTTAGTTTAAACATTCATCATAAAAGAAAGGAGGGGATCTCCAACAACACTAGGTTGCAGCACCCACAGCAAAATCCCAAAACACCCATGCAAAAAACACAGAACAGATACCCACAGAAAGAGACGCAAAAGGGACAAGGAACACCAACTCACAACATAGAAACATAAAAGACTACACATAAACCAACGAGACCAATGGGCAACCGGTGCCGACTTAGGACGGCCATCTGCCAAGTAAATAGCAGACGGTGTGGTTATCCTGGATTACGTGCGCACAACCCTCTCACTTCTCCAGTTACCTAGAGGTCTCGAAGAACGTACAAATGTGGTTTAAAACAACCTCCTCACTGTAAGATGACGTCACACAAACAAGACCGCGAAACGCAGAGGCCCCAGAGACACAGATGAATATGTAAATGGATATAAAAAGAGGGCATGCGTAATACAGTCCGTGCTCTGCCGGCTGTAGCGAGCTCATGTATGTAATCACCCGAGGAGTCCGACTGACATTCAGAGAGGACAGGTGGTCGGGGCCCTGTCTTCTCTAAAGAGGTTTGGACAGGGCCCGTCATGGAGTCCCGTCGTCACAGTCAGTCAGAGTGCAAGTCTTAAGAATGCGCTCGTACAAGACTGTATATTGGTCAAGTACCAAGCTTAGTGTCCGTCTGGTGACATTAGGATCATATCCACGGTATAAAAGGCGTTTGATGACTCTGACGCATTTTCGATACATATGCTGTCTACCTTTGATCCTTCTTATTTTGTTAATTATGTCACCAAAAAATGCAGGTTGTGAAATACCTAAAGTAATATACTCCGTTGCTTTTATGGGTCCGAATTTCAAAAGAAGTTGATCATAATTTTTGTAAAATTTCCAGAAAGTCTTTACTAGTTTGTGAAAGCGAAAACCTTGACCTAAAAGTTTCTTTGTAATTTGTAGATTTCTATTATGAAAATCCAAAACATCAGTACATGCTCTAGCATACCGGATGAGCTGTGAAATATAGATACCGTATGACGGTAATCTAGGGACATCACCGTCAAGCCAGGGGAAATTTACTATGTTGAATCCAAAATCATCTCGTTTGTCATATACACTTGCATGAATTTCTCCATTGACTATTTTGATATTTAGGTCCAAAAATGGTGTTTCAGTGTCTGTAAAGTTTGCCTTGTTTAGAGTCAATTCTTGTGGATAAATAACATCTTTATACTTTTCAAAAACAGGATTATCGATAGTAAGAATATCATCCAGGTACCTAGAAGTACTAATGAAGCATTTCACATCATCATGTTTTCTTTGCTTTTGAAGATTTTGAATAAATTCCTTTTCATATGTGTATAAAAATAAATCTGCAACAAGAGGCGCACAATTTGTACCCATAGGAATCCCTACAACCTGCTTGTAGAGATTCTCACCAAATCTTACATAAATGTTGTCCAAGAGGAAGGACAAGGCACTACACAGGTCGCTACATGTCCATGATTTGTATGATTTGTATTCTGTACCGGAAAAGAAACCCTTTGATTCAGATGTACAAATATAAATTTTCCCCTCTCGATTATAGCACCATTTAATGAGTTTGGACAATTGATCATTGATCTTGTCGTGAGGAAGCGTGGTGTACATATTTGAAAAATCGTATGAAGCAATCGTATTGGCTTGAAAATTTCTAGATTTTATCTTGTCAATCACATCCCCGGAATTTTTTATAGACCAAAATAAATTTACATCATTCCTGTTAAGAACAGTTTCACAATATTTTGCAACGTGTTCCTTTACCGCCGTGAGGGCTGACGTCAGATGTCTAGACAAACTTGTAGTTGAGCAGTTGCTAGAATTAGCAATGTATCTAAATTTGTAAGGAGATTTGTGCAGTTTTGGTATGCAGTATATTGTAGGAAGATCCAATTTAGAAATAGGGATGTTGAATGAAGAAATTTCACTGCTATGTTTGCTCAAAATGTTAGGGACACTTTCATTGCTTTTGATATAAGTATTTGTAGACGAAAGTTCCGAAACTAAAGTTGATATATAGTAAAGTTTTCATATGATTATGGTGTTGTTGGCTGCTTTATCTGCAGGAGCGAAGACAAATTTTTCTTGTAAATTACGTAATTTGGATTTAAAATATCTTTCAGATCTAGAACTTGGATTTTCAAAAAGATGAGGATTTTTGTGGAAGTTGTCTTTTCGAATGTCAGTAATGTCCAAAATGAGGTTTTTCCAGTCATTCAGAGAATGCGATTCGATGAAATTTCATAAAACATGAAAAGGGATTGGGCAAAAGTTATCTCACATTACTGGAGCCCTCTCCCTGTAATTGTAATTGTTGCCATGGTAACTCCTTATTTTAAATTTTTCCCGTTATCATATTGTTTTATCACATAGACTTTAGATCAAACATTACGATTCAGTCACATATGTCGGAAGAAATTTGTTAATTAGATCCTGTGAGCATTACAAAAAACTAAATATTGCATTTCTTCAGTGTTTTCATCCTGTTTCCATGGCAACCAGCATAAATATGTGAATTTTTACGTCATTTTCAAATATTTTCATTATAGCAGGTCATATCCATAAAAACCGTTAGGATCTGTGACATGGCGGGCCGGGCCCCTATGAAAAATTTCTGGTGCTTACTGACGTGGCAGATGGCCGTCCTAAGTCGGCACCGTTTGCCCATTGGTCTCGTTGGTTTAAGTGTAGTCATTTGTGTTTTATGTTTTTCTGTGATTTGACGTTCCTTGCACTACTGCGTATTTTCTGTGCGTGTCTTTTTCGTGTTTTGCAGTGGGTGTTTTGGGAGGTTGTTGGTGCTTCAACTAAATGTTGTTGGAGATCCCCTCCTTTCTTTTACAGGGAAATGATGATAAAAGTTGTGGCGAGCGAATTGCAAGTCGGAAAATAAGCTGGATTTTGAAATCAATCTTCAAATTAGATTATAGACAAGGACTCATAAGTGCAAGACTACATCATTAATTATATGTCACATCGTAAGAATTTTTTTTCTTCAATGTTCAGAGAAAATCATTTTTTCTGAAAAAAAAAACAAGCAGCGTCCCCCAGAATATTCCCCAGATAATCAACTGGACCGTGCCTAAATGATTATTAAATCTAGAGTCATTCATTTAACATAACCCTACTGAATCGTAATTAGTTTAAAAACGATCTCCAGAAAGACTTACAGCGACTGATGACAGCGGAACAACCCAATGAGGATTAAAACAAACAATAAATTTTAGAAAAAATTAAACAGGGCACAACGGTACATGCATCAAAATCTATAGCAAACACGGCCGTCCAACACACTGCAAAAAGACACACAAAAACTATAACAATGAATAGATAAATAGCGGAGGAATTAATTATTCACATAAGCCTCCTTGTCGTCATATAATCACAAGGTGTCCACATTTATTTATATGATATTTGCTGTTGATTATTCTATGATATGAACAAAAATCCATCTATATATTTGATTTCTGTAAATTATGAGAAAAGCTGGATTGGGTTATTACTTAAATAAACATCAAAGAAGTACCGATCAGTTATTCAGCCTCAAAGTCGAAAAGGCAAGACAAAATCATTAGATTTTCCATAGGAACAATGTTCCGTAGGGATCAAATGTTCAAAGACTTTACCGTTCCAAAACTCTCATATGAACAGATGAATACTCTTGAATCCCCTATTTCTACATCAGAAGTCTTAAATAGTTTGAAAAGATTAAAGAATGATAAAACTCCAGGTACATCTGGCTTCCAAGCTAACTTTTTAAAATTCTTTTGGAAAGATATAGGTGCCTTTGTAGTTCGTTCGTTCAACTGTAGTATAAACAAAGGGGAATTATCTTCCTCACAAAAATTAGGCGTTATATCTATTTTACCAAAAGGTAACAAACCCCGTGACCTTTTGAAGAACTGGCGACCCATATCTCTCTTGAATACGACTTACAATTTTTTTCAGGACTGATTGCAAACAGATTTAAATTAGTTTTAGATCAGCTAATATATGAAAATCAAAAGGGATTTCTTTCGGGCAGATATATCGGTGAAAAAACCAGACTCATGTATGATGTAATTTACCAAACAGAAATTTTGAATAAACCTGGTTTGATCTTACTACTCGATTTCGAAAAAGCCTTTGATTCAATTTCATGGAAATTTATCTTCAATGTATTAAACTTTTTCGGTTTTGGGGAATATTTCAAAAATCTCATAAAGATAATTCTCTCAGATGTGAAACTTCGTGTTATTCAATATGGTTATTTTTCAGATTTCTTTAAAATAGGGCGGGGCTGTCGGCAAGGTGATCCGGCATCACCGTACCTTTTTTGTTGTGCGTTGAAATTATGGCTCTTATGATAAGAATGAATAAAGATATCACAGGAATAAACATTTTTGGCAAATCTTATAAACTTTTACAGTATGCAGATGACACAACATTTTTTTAGATGGTTCCGAGAAATCACTGAAATCTTCACTTTCTATTGTTGATCAATTTTCGAAATTCTCTGGTTTAAAGCCAAATTATGAGAAGACAAGATGTGTTAAAATTGGTACATTGAAAGATAAAGTATTAGATTTTTCTAGAAGTTATGATGTTCTTTGGTCACAAGACCCATTTATGTTTCTAGGGATAACCTTTTCGGTAGATTTGAAAAATATTATACAGATAATTTAGGAGGAAAAGATTGACTCTAGATAAGAAAATTGATTGTTCAATGTTCCAGAAGGAATATCTCAACAATAGGTAGAATTACAGTTGTAAAATCACTTTGTTTACCTAAACTAGTTCATCTTTCTATGGCTTTACCAAATCCAGATAAAAAATCATCTCTGATTTGAATACAATTTTTTAAAATTATATATGGAATTCTAAGGTGGATAGGATTTCAAGGAAAAATATAATTGGAGATTATCGTAATGGCGGACTTAAAATGATAAACATTGAATATTTTATAAAAAGCATGAAAATAACATGGATTAGAAGAGTAGAAACTTCAAACTCTTCATGGCCTTTTTTCTAAAAGATACTCTTCCCAATTCTTTCTCTAACTTTTATTTCTTTGGTCCTAGATACGTTGAGAAGATTAAAAAGAGCTTAAACCCTTTCTGGAATGATGTTTTTCAGCATTACTAGATTTTAGAAATGCAAATGACACCTATTTGGTATAATGAATTCTTCAAATTTGGAGGCAATGCATCTTTTATTTCAAATTGGTGTCAAAAAGGAATGTTACATATCTCAAATTTGTTTTAGATGAAAATTGTGAATTTCTAAATTTTGCAAATTTTAAGAGTAAATAAAATATAGATATTGATTTTCTAACTTTTGCTAGTACATTGAGCTAAATGAAATATTTTGTTAGAACTAGTGAAGGTAGCCTGTCTGTTATGCAGAGACCAGTTATCCCAAAGTATCTTAATATAATTTTATCTACTCCTAAGGGATGTCAGAAAATTTAAAGTGAATTTATCTCTTTACCAAAGGAAAAATTTAAACATGAAATGAAATGGGAAAATTTAATGAGAATACATGTAGATAACAATTGGTGGGGGAAACATTACATTATTCCCTATAAAATTACAAAAGATTCAAAATTACACTGGTTTCAATATAGACTAATAAATAGAATCTTAGCTACTAATTCATATTTGAAGAAAATAAGATATATTCAATCGGATCTATGTACTTTGTGCAATCAAGACAAAGAAACAATTCTATATCTTTTCTGTGAATGTCAGTTATCAAGAAACATATGGAAGAATTTAAAAACATGGATGAGTAATTTGTAAGGTGAGAATATAAATATTGAATCAATCGACATACTTTTTTGTAATGATGATATGTCAAATATCCAAAATATGATAATACTTCTTTTAAAATTTTACATATATCAACAGAGAATGCAGAAAAGATTACCAGATTTCAATGGTTTTACTGAATATTTGAAAAAATACCAAAAAACTGAAAAAATGATTTATTATAATAAAACGGAATACATGAAATTCATAGACAGATGGAACCTTTTAGGCTGATAGAGTAGTAACCGATACTTTCAAATACTCAGATTATGTCATACGTATCCTTTTTCCCGGAAAAAGCCATTATACCCAACTGTAAATGCTGTGTGAATGTTTGTATGAAAGTGTAAATGTTTTTATCCATATACAAAATGCCAGTAGAGAAATATATATTATTGACTATGATGTAAATTGCCACTGAATAGAAAAAAGATTTTCCATAGGAACGGTTGCGAACCTTGGAATGAATACAATTCCGAAGTGAGACCAGGTGCCCGGGGAGAGTCAGGGTCTCCTGATTGCATGCAACACCCGTCGCAACAGCTCCATGGAAACCTGTCAAATACCGCGATTGTCTCGATGTACACACCGGTGTTCACATCAGGAAAGCTTTGTTTGGTGATGATGACAGCCATTCAATCACAATCCAGAATGTCACTGAACATTCTGGAAAGGAGTATCTGATATGCTTTTATTATACCCCCGTAGCGTCCGAAGAACTTCCTCAAAGATGATTGCAGCCGTTGTGTAATATAACCCTGAACAACTTGCTTACTTTGAAGTAAACCGATATTATTAGTGTCCTCTCAATAATTGCCATTTTCTGTATCGAAACAGTTGAACCGTCACATAATTAGGTCATTTCTTATTTACCTGTGTCTGTATCGAAACAGTTGAACCGTCACATAATTAGGTCATTTCTTATTTACCTGTGTCTGTATCGAAACAGTTGAACCGTCACATAATTAGGTAATTTCTTATTTACCTGTGTCTGTATCGAAACAGTTGAACCGTCACATAATTAGGTCATTTCTTATTTACCTGTGTATGAATCGAATAGATGAATCGTCCCACTTAATTAGACATGGTTATATGACCTTGCTGAATCAAAATAATATTTCGTTTTATGTACGATTATATTACTTCGCGGCTCGGTGATAATTCGATTGGTCATGCGACTCGGGGAATTACTGGACAACAAATCACGGCCGCTATTATTTCTTAAATTAACGGAAAAGCCACATTTAAAATGAATTAATTCGAACTGCACGAGTTCAGGTATTAATCAGTTATATTCTTCAAGTTAAATTCTTAGAAACAAATACAAGGTTTCTTTGTGAGAGAGAAAGAAAAGATACAAACAATACGGAATTGAAAGGACACCAAGTTGATCATAAAAATATTCAATAAAGAAAAATGATATCTTACCCTTTTAATACGTATTGATCTACAAGTCCATTGCTGACTCCAAAAACATGCAAATGTCGCCATGATTTGCAGCAAATGGTAAATACAATTATAGAAACGTGCTCCGTTATACTTGAGGTATCATTCATGCCATTCAAATTATGTACGAATTGAGGTGAACAGATGTATATTTCCTTTTCGGTCCTATCTTTAAAAGACTTTCAAAATAATTCGTTATTTTCACAAACTCAAAAATAAATCGAAATAAGGATAGATCGTCTCGAATTTACCGCCCTAATCCATGAAACATCCTCAAATGCACACATTTCAATTCATTTCAAATTACATTTTCTTTAGCATGTACTTCTGATTTGAAGTTATCCTTCAAATCTCTAATAGCTTTTATTGGTAAATGTATAGGAACACCCATTGGCGAACAAATCTCTGTGTTGCATCTTAATCCTGAATGGATTTAAATTTCAGAATAATTACATAATTCCGTGGGCGAAAATGATTTTACATCTTTTATTAAAATCTTATTTACTTCAATTCGAAATACTTTTTTTTTGTCAATATAAATAATGTTGTTTGCCGTTAAGCGTTCTTTTTGCTCTTACATTTTGGGAGATGAAAAGTATCATGAAATTCAATAACATGGAGTAGGTGCGGTAAACTAACATTTCGCCCATATTGATAAAATGCATTCAAATATTCATAAAACAAAGGGGGGATCTCCAACAACACCAGGTTGCAGCACACACAGCAAAATCTCAAAACACTCAATGCAAAAACACAAAGCAGACAAGCATAGAAAGAGACATATTAGGGACAAGGAACGTCAACGCACAACACAGAAACATCAAACACAAAGGACTACACATAAACAAACGAGACCAATGGGCAACCGGTGCCGACTTAGGACGGCCATCTGCCACGGAAATAGCAGAAGGTGTGGTTATCCTGGAATACGTGCGCACAACCCTCCAACTTTTCCGATTACCCAGAGGTCTCGAAGAACGTACAATTGTGGTGTAAAACAACCTCCTCACTGTAAGATGACCAAATACAAACAAAACCGCAAAACGCAGGGGCGCATGCAACACAGATGAATATGTAAATGGATATAAAAAGAGGGCGTACGTAATATAATCTATGCACTGCCGCCGCGAGCTCATGTATGTTATCACCCGAGGAGTCCGACTGACAATCAGAGAGGACAGGTGGTCGGGGCCTATCTTCTCTAAACAGGCTTGGACAGGGCCTATCATGGTGTCCCGTCGTCACAGTCAGTCAGAGTGCAAGTTTTAAGAAGTTTTAAGAATGCGCTTGTAAAAGACTGTAGATTGGTCAAGTACCAAGCCTGGTGTCTGGTGACATTAGGATCATATCCACAGTATAAAAGACGTTTAATGATTCTGACGCATTTTCGATAGTGATGTTGTCTATCTTTGATCCTTCTTATCTTGTTATTAATGTCACCATAAGATTTTGCTAATTCTATCAACTGCTCAACTACAATTTTGTCTAGAAATCTGACGTCAGCACTCACGGCTATAAAGGAACACGAGGCAAAATATTGTGAAACTGTCATAAACATAAACAACTTCTATTGGTCTATTAAAAATTCAGGGGATGTGATCTACAAAATGAAATCTAGACATTTTGAAGCAAATATGATATCTTCATACGACTTTTCTAATACGAACACCACGTTTCCTCGCGACAAAATAAATGATCGACTGTCCAAACTCATTAAATGGTTTTCTTTTTTTTTTTTGATCGAGAGGGGAAAACTTATGTTTGTACATCTCAATCGAAAGGTTTCTTTTCCGCCACAGATTACAAATCATACAAATCATGGAAATGTGGTGACCTATGTATTGCCTTGTCCTTACTTTTGGACAATATTTATGTAAGATTTGGTGAGAAACTCTACAAGCAGGTTGTAGGGATTCCTATGGATACTAATTGTGCGCCTCTTGTTGCAGATTTATTTTTATACACGTATGAAAAGGAATTTATCCAAAATCTTCAAAAGCAAAGAAACAAGAGGCCCAAGGGGGCCACATCGCTCACCTGAGTTGCAGACAAAGGGTTAAAAGTCACAAAAATACTTCTACAGATCAAAGCCCTTGACAGCCATATTTGTTGACCTATCCACAAGAAAAACACAAACTTCGCAGAGGACCTTGAGAACTTGCTTGCTGCAAGGTTTTGTGAAATTCTTTGCAATGGTTGCAGATGAGATTTCGAAAATGTGTCAGCCAATCAGAGTCCTCGGAAGCCATATTTGTTGACCGATCAGCACAAAATACACAATCGTGGTAGTGGACCTTGAGTACTTTCTTCCTCTAAAGATTCATGAAATTCTGTGCAGTGTTTTTTTTTGCAGAGAAGATGTTGAAAATGTGTTAGCCAATGAGAGCCCTCGGCGGCCATATTTGTAGACCGATCGGCATGAAAAACACAAACTTGTTGGAGGACCTTGAGTACTTCATTCCTGTAAAATTTCATGAAATTCTGTGCAGTGGTTGGAGAGGAGATGTCGAAAATGTGTCGGCCAATCAGAGCCCTCGGCGACCATATTTGTTGACCGATCGGCACGAAAAACACAAACTTGGTAGAGGACCTTGAGTACTTCCTTCCTGTAAAGTCACATGAAATTCTATGCAGCGGTTGCAGAGAAGATGTCGAAAATGTGTCAGCCAATCAGAGCCCTCGGCGGCCATATTTGTTGACCGATCGGCACAAAAAACACAAACTGGGTAGAGGACCTTGAGATCTTCCTACCTGTAAAGTTTCATGAAATTCTGTGCAGCGGTTGCAGAGGAGATGTCGAAAATGTGTCAGCAAATCAGAGCCCTCGGCGGCCATATTTGTTGACCGATCGGCACAAAAAACACAAACTTGGTAGAGGACCTTGAGTACTCCCTTCCTCTAAAGTTTCATGAAATTCTGTGCAGCGGTTGCAGAGGAGATGTCGAAAATGTGTCAGCAAATCAGAGCCCTCGATGGCCATATTTGTTGACCGATCGGCACAAAAAACAGAAACTTGGTAGAGGACCTTGAGTTCTTCCTTCCTGTAAAAAGAAGGGAGGAGATGTCAGTAAAGTTTCATGAAATTCTGTGCAGCGGTTGCAGAGGAGATATCGAAAATGTGTCAGCCAATCAGAGCCCTCGTTGGCCATATTTGTTGACCGATCGGCACGAAAAACACAAAATTGGTAGAGGACCTTGAGTTCTTCCTTCCTGTAAAGTTTCATGAAATTCTGTGCAGCGGTTGCAGAGGAGATGTCGAAAATGTTAAACGCTTACGCCGGACGGACGACGACGACGACGACGCCGACGACGACGGACGGACGACGGACGGACGACGGACGGCGGGCTATGACAATAGCTCACTTGAGCTTCGCTCATGTGAGCTAAAAAATGATGATGTGAAATGTTTCATTGGTACTTCTAGGTACCTGGATGATATTCTTACTATCTACAATCCTGTTTTTGAAAAGTATAAAAATGTCGTTTATCCACATGAATTGATTCTAAACAAGACAAACGTTTCAAACAGAGAAACACCTTTTTTGGACATAAATATCAAAATTGTTCATGGAGAGATCCATACACGTGTTTATGACAAAAGGTATGATTTTGTTGGGTTTAACAGAGTAAATTTCCCCTGGCTTGACGGTGATGTTCCTAGATTACCGTCCTATGGTATCTATACTGTACTGATGTTTTGGATTTTCAAAGTAGAAATTTACAAAATACCAAGAAACTTTTGGGACAAGGTTTCCGCTTTCACAAACTAGAAAAGACTTTCTGGAAATTTTACAAAAGTTATTGTCAACTTTTTCTGAAATTCGGACCAATACATGGAACAGAGTATATCACTTTGGGTATTTCACAACCTGTATTTTATGGTGACACAATTAACAAGATAAGAAGGATCAAAGATAAACAACATCACTATCTAAAATGCGTGGATATGATCCTAATGTCACCAGACATACACTAGGCTTGGTACATGACCAATCTACAGTCTTGTACAAGCGCATCCTTGAGACTCTTACTGGCTGTGACGACGGGACTCCATGACTGGCCCTATCCAAACACTCTTTAGAGAAGACAGGGTTCCGACCACCTGTCCTCTCTGAATGTCAGTCGGACCCCTCGGGTGATTACATACATGAGCTCGCTACAGCCGGCAGAGCACGGACTGTATTACGCATGCCCTCTTTTTTATATCCATTTACATATTCATCTGTGTTTCTGGGGCCTCTACGTTTTGCGGTCTTGTTTGTTTGAGGTCATCTTACAGTGAGGAGGTTGTTTTACACCACAATTGTACTTTCTTCGAGACATCTGGGTAATTGGAAAAGTGAGACGGTTGTGCGTACGTAATCCAGGATAATCACACCATTTGCTACTTGCGTGACAAATGGCGAAAGTCCGCACCGGTTGCCCATTGGTCTCATCGGTTTATGTGTAGCATTTTGTGTTTGATGTTTACATGTCGTGTGTCTCTTTTCCGTCTCGTGCTGCACTCGTCTTTTGTGTTTATGCATCGGGTATTTTGGTGTTTTGCTGTTGATGCTGCAACAGGGTCTTGTTGGAGATCTCCTCCCTTCTTTGTACCATCGCATTCTAAAAACTTGCACTCTGACTGACTGTGACGACGGGACTCATTGACGAGCCCTGTCCAAACCTGCTTAGAGGGGACAGGGCCCTGACCACCTGTCCTCTCTGAATGTCAGTCGGACTCCTCGGGTGATAACATAAATAAGCTCGCTACAGCCGGCAGAGCACGGACTTCATTACGTACGCCGTGTTTTGATATCCATTTACATATTCATCTGTGTTACTCGGGCCCCTTCGTTTTGCGGTCTTGTTTGTGTGTATCATCTGACAGTAAGGAGGTTGTTTTACACCACAATTGTACGTTCTTCGAGACCTCTGGGTAATCGGAAAAGTGGGAGGGTTGTGCGTACGTAATCCAGGATAACCACACCTTCTGCTATTCCGTGACAGATGGCCGTCCTAAATCGGCACCGGTTGCCCATTGTTCTCATTGGTTTATGTGTAGTCCTTTGTGTTTGATGTTTTAATGCTGTGCGTTGACGTACCTTGTCCCTGATGCGTCTCTTCATGTGCTTGTCTGCTTTGTGTTTTTGCATTGGGTGTTTTGGGTGTTTTGCTGTGGGTGCTGCAACCTGGTGTTGTTGGAGATCCCCTCCTTTGTTGCTTACAATTTGATATAACAAGCAAGACATGCTTACTCTGTCTTGTGTCACTTTATTGAAATATTTCATTCCTTATATCTTATATCTTTTAAACGTTGAGGAGAGAGGGAACATATGTTTTCTGAGAAAACAAGCTAAAAGAACACATAATTTCTAGCAAACGATGTCATACAGCTAATATATCGTTATGATAAATTTTAAGATGCTTATCGAGAGTGGAGTCATAAATGTTCATTTGTTGGTTGACTAATTGCATTGGGTTTACTGTTAGATTCTGTCTTATTTATGAGTAAACAATTATTTATTGAACTAATAATACGGAAGTGTTTCAACTCTTGTTCTCAATTATTTCAAAGTGCAATTGTAGAAGATGATCTTTGTGTCACCTCATCAAATGCGACTCCACAATAACATCTAGTATTAATGGGCAGAAATTCAAAATCGAGGTAGACCAAGACATCGATTGATGGTCTCAAGATCTTATTTACGTTATGGCTTGAAATGCCAGGGGATGTGGCGCACAATATGTAGGTGAGACAGGCCAACCTTTAAAATCTCGTTTTAGGAACCACTCTTATAAGATCAGAATCTCACGTCAACAAACACACAGAAACTTTCTTTATAATCACTTTGTTAAATATAATCATTCTGTTTCGGATATCACCATTACCGCAGTTCAGACTTTTCCAAAATGTAAAAATGAAAATAAGACCGAAAGTAAAAAACGCCGACTACAAGCTGAACTTGCCTGGATCACCAAACTTCAGACTGCGTACCCTCTTGGTTTAAACGATCAAATCTATGGACAAGGAAACATTTCCTCAGCTTCTACCAATATCAACATCTTTTCAATTCGCCAAAACACTAAAAGGAAATACAGGTCGCACGGGAAAAGACGAAACAGACAAAAATGAAAACGATCCAGAATCTACCGCTCTCTCAACGATGTACTTACTATAGCACGCAATGGCGGCAGACATGAGCTGTTACATGCCAGTTATGCACTTGAAATCTATCTTGGATGAAGCAGGGGTTGCATTCTGAAGAAACACTGACTGATTAAGACTTAATATCATTCTCTCATTCGCACATTATAAACTTTATCCTATTGTGAAAAACACCTCCCCTAAAAGACGATTCATAAAAATCCCGTTTATTAACAAAGGTTTTGATCTTCTAAACCTCTCAAATATTTTTCGGGATCATCGCGAACAAAGTACCATTCCTCATTATTTTGAAAATTTTGAGCCACCTCTTATTTGTTATAAGTACAAGAAACCTATTCGAAACTTTGTTTTTAACTATAATAAAGTTGCATCGGATCCTGACATACATGAATCGTGTCCTGCTTCTTGAGAATGTGCAACTTCTAAATATCTCTACAAACCTGCTGGCCATGTTGTTACAGGTAAGTTTTCAATTATCCAAGACAGACAGCTCCGTGGTCTTCTTACAAAAGGACCTAGGTATAGAATCCTATCCAAGATAGATTTTGTCAAATGCCGTGAGGTGCTAACGGAAGCCTTAGATAATTATACGAAAAATGGTGTAAATCAGAAGGAGTCGAACCGCATGCTCTGAATGACTGAAAAAACCTCATTTTAGATATTATGGATATTCGAATAGATAACTTCCTTAAAAACCATCATCTTTTTCAAAATCCACGCTCTAAATCAGATTGAAAGATTTCAAATCCAAACTAAGTAAATTACATGAAAAATATGTCTTTGCACCAGCTAAAAAAGCAGCCAACAACACTATTTTCATTTGAAAACGTTACTACATATCAACTTTGGTTTCAAAACTTTCGTGTACTAATACATATATCAAATGCAATGAAAGTCACTTAGTACATCTAACATTTGAAGCAAGCATAACATTGAACTGTCTTCATTCAATATCTCTATTTCTCAATTGGATCTCACAACACTATATTGCATACCGAAACTGCACAAGTCTCCTTACAAATTTCGATGTATTTCTAATTCAATGTGACATCATATATATATTTTTTTGCTATTTCGGATACTAGCCGTTTCACCGATAAATATCATCGAAATTAAAGGAGTTTAACATCTTAGCACTATCCCTCCAATGCTATTTTGAACATAGATTTTATTTGGATATGCTACTGAATCGACCCTACAGGAAATTGGAGCCGCGCACTCTCTGTAATGTAAATGCAAAAATTCTAACTTCACAAAATTAAAGAGGGCGCAAGTTAAATTATTTTTGGTGGCTCCGCTGAAAGCATCACTGATGAGAATTTAATATTCGAAACACGTGTCTGGTGCATAGAAATGGTTTGGAATTTTCTTCAAGAAAGTATAGAGTTGGAACCCTTCGACATTATTATTCTAGTAACTGCTCCAATACAATTTAGTCTAGAAATCTGACGTCAGCACTTACTGCTATTAAGAACATATAACTAGATATTGTGAAACGGTTCTAAACAGGAACGATGCAAATTTATTTTGGTCTATTAAGAATTCAGGGGATGTGATTGACAAAACGAAATCTGGAAATTTCAAAGCCAATACGATTTCTTCATACGACTTCTCTAATATGTACACCACACTTCCTCATGACAAAATTAATGATCGATTATCTATCGATTAAATGGTGTTTTGATCGAGAGCGGGAAACTTACATTTGTACATCTGAATCGAATGGTTTCTTTTTCTCGACAGACTACAAATCATACAAATTATGTAGTGAACTGTGAAATGCCTTGTCCTTCCTCTTGGACAATATTTATGTTAGATTTGGTGAGGATCTATACAAGCAGGTTGCGCCTCTTATTGCAGTTTTATTTTAATACACGTATGAAAAAGAATTTGTCCAAAATCTTCAAAAGCAAAGAAAATTTGATGATCTGAAATGTTTCAATAATACGGGGTCTTGTTGGAGATCTCCTCCCTTCTTTCTAGGTATCTGAATGATATTCTAACCATTGACAATCCTGATTTTGAATTATATAAGAATGAAATGTATCCACAAGAATTAACACTTAACAAGGCAAACGTTACAAATACAGAAACACATTTTTGGACCTAAATATCAAGATTGTAAACGGAAAGATTCATATGTCAAGTTTATATGACAAAAGGGACAAAGCCTCAAATAATTACACATTTACTTGCAAAAAGTACTATTTCGACACTCTAGTTGAAGAGTTGGGTTTAAATTCGACACCTGGAAATCCCACTTACACCCCAACAAACCTTTCTGCCTCTGAAATAATAGATAACCACAAATCAGCTCTTGCTTCCTTTGGCTTCGACACTACCAATTTAGATTTAGATTTACCATACTTATACTGCATACCTAAAATGCATAAGAATCCGTACAAACAACGTTTCATCGCTGGTTCCTCAAAATGTTCTACCAAATCTGTATCGATCTTACTCACCAAAGTTTTATCTGAAATCAAATCTGGGCTACAAAAATATTGTTCGACACTATATTCTCGCAGTGGTATCAACCAGATGTGGATTTTAAAGAATTCGAAGGAACTTTTAGAACATCTGAAATCCACTCATTTTAGTAGAGTCCATTCGATCAAAGCCTTTGATTTTTCGACACTTTACACTACAATTCCGCATTCTAAATTGAAAGAAAGACTCGCAAAAATTATAAGTCATGCGTTTACAAGTAAGAACTGAAATCGCAAATACAAATTTATTGCTGTTAACTATGACAAAACCTACTTTGTAAAAGAAAAGTCAGATTCTGAAAACAAGTACACTGAAACAGACATTATTCAGATGTTAAACTTTCTGATCGACAACATTTTTGTGGTGTTTGGAGGAAAGGTCTTCCAGCAAATTGTCGGAATTCCAATGGGGACCAATTGTGCTCCACTCCTTGTCGACATTTTCTTTACTCGTACGAAGCTGAATTCATTCAATCTTTGGTCTCTGAAGGGAAAAGATACTTAGCTTCTGACTTCAACTTCACTTACAGATACATAGACGATGTGTTGTCCATCAATAATCCAAAATTCGCGGATTACCTGAGCAGTATCTATCCTTCGGAGCTTGAAGTCAAAGAAACTACAGAGACAAATAATTCAGCATCCTATTTGGACATAATGTTGTCCTACGACACTGATGGTCACATGAACACCTCACTCTATGACAAACGTGACGACTTCAATTTCAGCATTACGAACCTTCCTTTTCTGAGTAGCAACATCCCTTCATCGCCTGCTTATGGCGTGTTCATATCTCAGTTGATACGCTATGCCAGAGCAAGTACCAAATATACGGATTTTGTTCTGAGAGCTAGGCGTCTTTCAGATAAGCTTCTCAGTCAGGGATATGTTTGTGACCGACTAACATCGTCACTGAGGAAGTTCTACGGTCGATATGGTGAACTCGTCATACACTATGATGTCCCACTGTCCAGAATGGTGGATGATATTCTGTCATGGACCATTTGAACCATCCAACCAAAGATTGTACTCTATATCTTCCAAAATGGAAGTAACCGGATGTGACAGTTCTACCGAATTGAAGCGACGGGTGTTGCATGCAAGCAGGAGATGCTTTCTCTTCCTGGGCACCTGGTCTCACTCTCATATCGGGAGTTCGCTTCTTTTCATATGGCGGAGGTTTTTGTTTTTGTTTGCTTTGGTTCCTGTTTTATCTTGATTTTGTATGCCTTCGGTTTCTGATTTTCTGAATTATCGATTTTGTACTGTAGACAGGGATATGGTCATTATCCATATTTGTCATTTCATTCAACATAGTAAATTTCCCCTGGCTTGACGGTGATGTTCCAAGATTACCGTCATACGGCATTTACATATCACAGCTCATCCGGTACGCTAGAGCATGTACTGATATTTTAGATTTTCGCAGTAGAAATTTACAAATTACCAAAACACTTTTAGGTCAAGGTTTTCGCTTTCATAAACTAGTTAAGACTTTTTGAAAATTTTATAAAAATTACAGTCAACTTCTTTTAAAATTCGGATCTATACACGCAACAGGGTACATTACTTTGGGTATTACACAACCTGTCTTTTATGGTGATATGATAAACAAAATTAGAAGGATCAAATGTAGGCAGCATAACCATCGAGAATGCGTCAGAATCATCAAACGCCAGACAAACACTAGGCTTGGTACTTGACCAATCTACAGTCTTGTACAAGCGCATCCTTGAGACTTGCACTCTTACTGACTGTGACGACGGGACTCCATGACGGTCCCTGTCCAAACCTCTTTAGAGAAGACAGGACCCCGACCACCTGTCCTCTCTTAATGTCAGTCGGACTCCTCGGGTGATTACATACATGAGCTCGCTACAGCCGACAGAGCACGGACTGTATTACGCATGCCCTCTTTTTATATCCATTTACATATTCATCTGTGTTTCTGGGGCCTCTACGTTTAGCGGTCTTGTTTGTGTGAGGTCATCTTACAGTGAGGAGGTTGTTTTACACCACAATTGTACGTTCTTCGAGACCTCTGGGTAATTGGAAAAGTGAGACGGTTGTGCGCATGTAATCCAGGATAATTACACCATTTGCTACTTGGGTGACAAATGGCCGTCGAAAGTCGGCACCGGTTGCCCATTGGTCTCGTCGGTTTATGTATAGTCCTTTGTGTTTGATGTTTACATGTCGTGTGTCTCTTTTCCGTCTCGTGCTGTACTCGTCTTTTGTGTTTTGCATAGGGTGTTTTGATGTTTTGCTGTTGATGCTGCAACAGGGTCTTGTTGGAGTTCTCCTCCCTTCTTCTATATCTTCTTGAAAAAAAATCAAACTTATCTATTATGCACCAGACACGCGTTTCGGATATTGAATCTTCATCAGTGATGCTTACAGCCAAAGTGATTTTCATAAGCCGCCAAAATCAATTTCAGTAGCGTCTTCTGGTTATATTTTTTCGAATCTAAATTTGTGCATTTACTTTAAAGAGATATTAGAAATTATTCTATTCTTGTATTACTAATCCTACACATACCTTTAAGCCTTTTTAATGAATTGATATTCTGATCATGTTTCCAACGGAACAAAATTGTAAATCTTATGGACTGAAATAGCTAGCATTTGTCATTACAGAAAAAAATGCATATTCAGAATTAGATTTCCACTCATTATACACGAAGTTTTACTTCTTTTTTAATAAAGTGTTTTTCTTCGACTGAAATGCAAAATCTATTTGATTTCAATAGTTTATTTGATTGATCTTACTGCTTTTTAATGTCTTATGAAAAATAGATTTGTCCATGAAAACACAATTTTTAAAAAATAATTTCAATAAATAAACATGGTATTATAATTAATTTTTACTTAAAGGAAAATTCCTTTATTTTGAATCTTTTTTAAAGAAAATGAATAAAAACACCCATGTCTGTTGAAAAGTGGGCATTGTAATTATTTCAATTATATTAAGTTGCTATGCATAAGGAAGACGCTGAACCTGAGGGTACCATCCAATTTTTTCCCCTCGCATTTTGCAGAAGAGTCAACTTTTGGACCTAAAATACGCATTCTGTATCGACTTTGACTTTGAATGTTAATACAAAAGAAAAATATTTCCAATCACATCACATTTACATGATTTAATTTTCATTGTATTTATTTCCCCAAAAGTGCAGACGTTTTTCCCGTTTTCATAGTATTTCTTGCCAATATAGGGAATTTGCCCCAAAACACCACTTTGCACTTGCCAATTTTCTTTCGACATATTACATATTGAAGAAGAATCATTAAGCTTTGATTTCATATATCAAATGTCTATGTACTTTGAATGTAAATCAAACACTCAAATTAGAACACATTTTTGATCGGATATGTCGATAGTTAATCAATCATTTTGTTAATTATCAAAAAAATTAATAAAAGAAGTGTACATTGTAACTGCCTATTGGAAGAGCAGACATGGAGGCTATTTTTAAAATTTTGCATGATACATAATTTGCTACATGTCGGACAACGGAGCGAAATATATAAGAAAATTTATCTGACGTTTTCTTTAAATTTGCCCAAAAATGAACTTTTTTGTCCCAAAATACGCGCTTCTGTACTGAAATTGAAATTGAGTGTTACTAAAATTGAAAGATAATATCCATCACGACAATTCAAAATTTTTCCCAAGTTTTAAATTTATTCCCAACAGAATTGTAGGCTTTTTCCTGTTTTCAGTGTTTTTCTACTTGATTGGAGGGTTTTTGCCCTAAAACACAACTTTCGCACACGAATTTTTTTCTTATGACACATTGCATTTTAAAGAGGAATGTTGAAGTTTTAGTTTGAGATGATTTCTTAAAGTCGAAAATTAGAGCTCTTTTTGAAACTTGGCACTCTACTAATAGTTAATCGAAATAAGGAATGATCATTCCGATCCCTATGCCCAACCTAAGCACTAAGACGATCAAAGGATATAAAAACGGTGAAATCTTTAAACATATCAAGAAATGTACGAAATTTCGATACAAAATTAAGAAGTTAAAAGACACGCTAGCCCTCGCCCATAATGATTCTTATACAAATACATGTAGTTAGATTTCTGATCGACCTTTCAATTTTCATGAAATATATTTTTTGCGAGGCCTGCCGCGGAGTATAATTTGCGTACAAAACAATCCCTCATCCGATTACCCAGAGGTACAGATATGGTGGAAAATAGCGTCCTCGATTTAAGATGAATAAACAAACATAAAAACAGTAGCCTTAGAAGCACACAGATGGATATATGAATTGATGTAAAAACAGAAAGCATACGAAATACAGTCCGTGCTCAGTCGGCTGTACATAGCGCGATCATGCATGTGATCATCCGAGGAGTCCGACTGACATACAGACAGGACAGGTGGTCGGGACTCTGTCTTCTGTACAGAGGTTTGGACAGGGCCCGTCATTCTGTCCTGTTGTTACAGTCAGTCATAGTGCAATTATCAAAAAATGCGCTTGTATAAAGCTGTAGATTGTCCAGTACCAATCAAAGTATCCGTCTGATGAAAGAAGGATCATATACATGGTATAAAAGGCGCGATCATACTGACACATTATCGATGGTATTTCTGTCTAACTTTGATCCTTCTTATCTTGTTAATTATGTCACCATAAAATGCAGGTTTAGAAATACCCAATGTAATCTGCTCTGTTGCTTGTATGGATCAAAGTTTGAAAAGAAGTTGACAATATTTTTTGTTAAATTTCCAGAAAGTCTTTACATGTACTAGTTTGTCAAAGCGAAAAACTTGACCTATAAGTTTCTTGGTAATAAATAGACAAAGACAGTTTTTGCACACGTCTTAAAATTCACAGCATCATTTATGAATGGATAAATTTGCAGCATGGACCAGACATGCACGTTTCGGATACCTAACCCTTGTCAGTGATCCTCAATCTTTACAGTGAAATATGACCAAAGACTATGAAAGTTGTGTCTAAAAATAGCGAAAGACATAGAAGGATTGGTAGGATATGATGCTACAGGATACACATTTCAGAAATTTCGAGAAATATTTGTGAACGGTAATATTCGTATGCGTTTGAAGTTTTAGTCCTCTATGATATGGCTTGACTAGTTTCACTGTGTTTAGCCTATTGATTTAAGCTTTTTTATGTTCATCATTGACGTGTATTGGTAAATTTTCTGTCACAAAATGCAATGAAATTTTACTCAAACTAAAGTATACTGGTATTTTCCGGATGGCAGAGATCTGTCCTAAGCAGGTTCTTTAGCCGACATTTCGGGATGTGTTAAGACTTTTGCTCTTCAAAATGACATACTATGTGTATTTCGTATGTTACTGCCTAGAGCATCTCTTATGAGAAATACCTTATTGAAATGTGCAGATGGTGTACTAATTTTTTTTAAATCAATATAGTATTTCATTGAATAATTTTACAAAATCATCCATAAGGTTTGTATCTCTTCTGGTTGACTTTTTAGTCCCCGGGGATATAGTTTGTATAGTTTCTAAGTATTTCGGCACTTGACAAGTTTACAAGTTTATTTCATTCTCACATTGTATCATACAACATAGAGAAAAATATATATACAAAGTATAAATGATAGAGGAATACATGAGCAAGGAATGTATATAAATATCAAATCATTTCAGGCTATCCCAGAGGTTACAACTGGCTATAAACATGTCACAATTTACAAAGATTGTTAAGAGTGGACAATTTCTTGGTTGAAAACAGTTTGAAAAATTTGAGCGTATTTGACCTTTATGTGAATCCTACTGGAATAAGTTCTCTTCTCTTTGGTATTAAATATTCATAAGTCATTATATAATGGCATTCATCTCCTATTTCATTATTACATAAATGACATATTCATTGGTTCCTATCTATATTATTCCATCTTCCAGACTCTATTGGTAATTTTTGATTACAAGTTCTAAACCTAGTTAAAGTAATAACATTTTTCTGAGACAAATTTGAATTTATTAATTAAAGGATATGAAAAGTTGAAATTTGTAAATTAATTGTATGAAATTCCTTTACTACGATATCCTGCATTCTGACAACCATTGCTGTTGAAATTGATCAGTTAAACTTTCATTTTGTACATTTTTACTCAGCCATACATAGTTTAAACCACAATTTTCTAATATAGATCTTACAAAATTAATCAATTTAAACTGTATTTCATCATTTGATAGATTGAACAATAATCTATACATTATATAAGATAATTTGGTTTGTTTACCATACCAGATTTTGAACCAAAATTTCAACATTCTACATTTAATGTGAACACTCAGTGGATATCTGTCGTATTCTAAATATACCATGAAGTTAGGTGTACTTGGTTTTAAATTCAGAAAAAGTTTGCAATATTTGAGATGTAATTTTTCAATAATATCAAGATTTTACAAACCCCAGACTTCTGAACCATAACATAAAATAGGTAAAACAATTTTATCAAACAAATCCATTTTACAATCAATTGATAAATTTAATTTTCTACCTTTCCTCAATAAATCATACATCACTTTTGTAGCTTTGTTAACTGCATACTGTTTTGACTTAAAAAAAAAGAAGCATATCTTGATAATGTATTTCCTAAACATCTAAATTCATCCACTATTTCTCTATATGAAACATTCTCCAGTAGCTACGTCGGACTGTTTGCAAATTGTGTTTTGCGTTTTGTTATAGAGAATAAGTGTCTTAATTTGTGTTTTGTTACGGGTATGCAACACACAGCAAGTGCATTTATCGTACATGTACTGCGCGTTAGCGCATTTCATGCGATAAATGCACTTGCTGTGTGTTGCATACCCGTAACAAAACACAAATTATGACATTTATTCTATATATATGCACCACAGTTGTCTGTTTCATTCTTGTTTTCTGAAATTGCTTTTTCTAGGTAAAAGGGTGACGTAACAGTTCAGATCACCTTGGGTTCAGTTTGCAGTTAGAACAGCCGTCGCGGCATGTTCCTTTAGATCTTGTGCATTGTGACGTCACGAGTGTTAATACACGAATTGCAGTACGTTCCTTTCAAAAGTAGCCTCTCAGGGAATTACATTGGTTGTGCATATATATTGTGTTTTGTGTTTGTTATATATTTATATGAATAGAATGATGATTTCATATTATTTGGATTTCCTCGAATATCACTTATCAGACATTACTTGTTGAAATGTACTATTATTTTTAATGAAACACATATTTTAACATGGAAAATGTGATAAAATTGTTCTTCTCCTCTGAGATTCTCAGCCATCGATCACTATGACAAACATTCATACTGATCATATTCCAATGCAGAATACAACTCGATAGTTCAGAAAACCATAAATTGAAAGCATACGAAACAGGATAAAACAGGAACCAAAACAAAGAAAAACCTCCATCACATGAAAAGAAGTGAACTCCCAATAAGGAAGGAGCGAATTCCCAATATGGAAGGAGCGAACTCCCAATGTGGGAACTACACTAGGTTCTCATCTCTTTAAATAAACATCAATGAAGCACCATTCTTTTATGCAGTCTCAAAGTCGAGAAGGCAAGGCAAAATCATTAGAATTTCCGTGTGAACAATGCGAGCCTCTGAAAAAAAAACCAGTATTCCATAGTGAGACCAGGTGCTTGGGGAAAGTAGGCGTTGTTTTCAAATCATTCAAATAGATAACCTAAGCTTGCAGGAAATTAGGAGATCTCATCAACAATCCGTTGCAGCACCCAAAAACACCAAATGCAAAAAGACAGAGCAGATACGCACAGAAAGAGACACAAAAGGTATTCTGATATTTTGTCATGTCCATGCAGTTATAAGCAAGTATAAAGCAGACTTAAGATAAGTGAACTAACTTAAAGGAGAACAGTGTGCAACCAGTGCTGACTGTGGAATGCTATCTTCTCATTGGAGATTTTGTGGTTATCTTGTTCAATCACATGTAATCGCATTCACAGAATATATATTGTTATTCATATTGCCATGAACGATTTGAAAATTTGTATATAATGTATATATTGTATTCTGTATTCCATTAAGTTGGATTATCTGAATGAGTTGAACTTGAACTTGAACTTGAACTTGGTATCAAGTTTTATAACAGATGTTGAGTTCGACAGATGCTTACCGTTTAGAGACTGCTCATCACATTCTTCTGTTTGTGATAAACATTTTAGGTCGGGTTTGGATTTTGGCTCTTCATAAAGTCTTATCAAATTTGTAACTGGATGTCAACTTGTATCTCTGATGAGACATAACTTTTCAAATATTTGAACGTGAGTGAACAATCTGTTTCATTTTCTTTTAAACACTTTCTTTTATCGCAAAATGGTTAGATTGTCTTGTTAATGAAACCTTACACAATTATACAATCAACGGTGTCCATGGAGCTGTTGCGACGGGTGTTGCACGCAATCAGGAGACGCGGACCCTCACCGGACATCTGGTCTCACTTCGGAATGTTGTTCATTCCGGGGTTCGCAACCGTTCCCATGGGAATTTTCACGATTTGGCCTTGCCTTCTCGTTTTTGAGACTGAATAACTGTTGGGTACTTCTTTGATGATTATTCAATCAATGGCACTTACTATTAGAAAGGAGGGGATCTCCAACAAGACTCCATTGCAGCACTATGTTTCCACTTCTGCCAAAATTATGGAAAAAATTAAACATATGTGCCGCGGAAAGCTCACTATTTAAATGTATAATGCTTCTGTTCACAAGTCTGTCACTGCCATGGCTGCCATTCATGATGGTGGCTTTCATTTGATTGAGCATCCACTTTAATCACCTGATGTTTGATGATGACGTCATAATTGCAGTCGATGGATTGACAAATCAAGATCAGAAGTTCTTAAAAGGTGGTATTAAGGACCTTAAACACCTGTTGTTGTACTTGCCTACTGACTATAAGTCTGTTTTCAAAGTAGTTTTTTTTTTATGTTTATGCATTGACTTAACCCAAGAATTAATAATCATAAGAAACACAAGAGACCCGTCACATGTTACATGTTTATTGAACATTTAAGATTTTCAAAAGTAGGTCAAAATCAATTTCAGTGAATCCAAAGTCAGTTTCACAAAGTCAAAATGAAAGCGCATACAGACATACACACAGACGAAAGTATTTTGTACGGGCGTTGTGTATTTCGGACAATAAAGCAATGTAACATAGAATTATAATCCAGAACACGTGTCTGGTGCATTGAAATTGGTTTGAATTTTTTTCAAAAAGGTAAAGGGTTGGTTGGAATACTACCGTGTTTTATTATGAATTAGATGAATTTAAACGGATCAAGATTATCAATTCTCGGATACCATGTATATAACTAAGTAGAAAAAGGATTGTATTTAGTACAACCGTCATACGTTCCTTGATAATACAATTCCCCATGACCCGAAGCATAAAATGTTTTGATTTCATTTTTTTCCCTAACTCGAGTCGGTACCAATTACCCACTGGTCTCGTTGGTTGATTTGTAGTCATTTGTGTTTGATGATGTGATTTGATGTTCCTTGTTCCGTTTGCGTCCCTTTCTATGCTTGTCTGCTCTGTGTTTTACATTGGGTGTTGTGGGTTTAGCGATTAGTGCTGCAACCGAGTATTGGTAGAGATTCCCTTCTTGTTATGCCTCCGTAGTCGAAGATTCGGGGACATACAGTTTTTGGTCTATCCGTCTGTTTGTCTGTTTCTCCGTTTGTCCACAAACACTTTGACCTTGACCATAACTTTCAAATGGTAAGTGATAGAGCTTTCACATTTCACATGTGTATTTCTTGTGATAAGACCTTTCCATGGATACCAAAATGTTTGACCTTGTAACCTTGGTGTTTGTCCTACTTCTGAAAAACTTTAACATTTGTTATACCTTTTGAATGGTACGTGATAGGGCTTTCATATTTCACATATGTATTTTCTGTATACCAAATTTGACCTTTTGACCTAAACCTCCAATGTGAAACTACTTTTTATCTATTTTACAGTCAAAGATGCCAACGGGGGCATTCGTGTTTCACAAACAAAGGTTTTATAAAAAGTAAAATTTAATCAGCAATGTCTTTTATAAGTACCCGTCCTCATTTGAGGTATTTCATATTATCTCTTCATTATTTTCAAATCTTATAGGTTTGGACGTCTTAGCTGCTCTGCATTCATTATTTGTATGCGATGGTAGATTAAATTTGAGATTTTTCACATATATATCAATGTACATGTATCTTACAGATATCTAGCACTTCAATCTTGTCCAGCATAAAAAGGGTAATTAAGAAATGAAATTGACGAAAAACTGCATCAAAGCACGTTTGATGTAAAATTTACAAGTTCAATATGTCAGCCTTGTCTGGTAATATTTCGATCAACACAAAAAAATAAAATAAAAGATTCATCTTTATCAACAAAGAATAGACACCAACAAAAATAGAAAAAGAAGGGAAAAGGAACACTAACTCACACCTTTGAAACATGTGACACAAAAGGTAACACATAAACAAACGAGACCAATGGGCAACCGGTGCCGACTTGTACGGCCATCTGCTACGCAAGTAGCAAAAGGTGTGGTTATCCGGATTACAAGCGCACAACCCTCCCACTTTTCCGATTACCCAGATGTTGAAGTATACAACATTTGAAGGGTTCTGAGAAAGACATAGATTTTATATGAATTTGTTTAGATTTTTTCATTAAACATTGAAAAGAAAAGGTCCAAGGTCAAAAGGTAAATAAATTTGGTATCAAAAGATGCTTCTTTTCTAGATAAATACACATGCAAAATATGAAAGCCCTATCATCTCTATTTAAAATTGTATACCCTTTCGGGACGGACGGACAAACGGAGAAACAGACTGACGAACCAATCGCTATATGCCCCCTTGACCTTTTATTTACTTTTAAACTAAAGGTTGATTGGCATTGATACTTCAAATAAAGATTATTCATGGCCAGTACTTTCATTTGATATCATGACCTTTGACCCAGTGACCTTTACCTTTGACCCACCTTTGAGCTATAAGAGGTAGGGCTTTGATAATTCGCCTATAGATTCTCATGACCAGAGCTTTCATTTGACATTTGACCAAATGACCTATGCCTTGACATTTGACCTAATTTTAAACTATAAACTATAAGGAGTAGGGGTGTGATATTTCACATGTAAATAAACATTAAAGAAGTACCTATCAGTCTCAAAGTCGAGAGGACAAGGCAAAATCAATCGAATCCCGGTCGCGAACCTCGGAATGAACAACATTCCGAAGTGAGACCAGGTGCCCGGGGATAGTCTCCTGATTGCATGCAACACCCGTCGCAACAGTTCCATGGAAACTTGTCAAAATAGGTTATTGTCTCGATATACATATTGGTGTACACATCAGGTAAGTATTTTGTGTTTGGTGATGATGACAGCCATTCAGTCACAATCCATAATATCACTGATCTTTCTGGAAAGGGGGATCTGGTGTGACAGTCTCATGACTAGAGTTTTCATTTGTTACTAATGACTTTGACTTAGTGACCTTGGTATTTATATTTATTGCCATATTCTCAAATCTGTCACCGGGGGCATTTATGTTTCAGAAGCATAGTTTTGCTTTGATTCTGGTTTTGGGTTTTCTGTTTGACTTGCATTCTCCCTAACCCTAACTCACCTTAAGGTCTGACTTTAATTGCACATTTACTTTTTCATCTTATGGAGAGATACTTGTATATCTACGAGCGAAGAGTATACATGTATTAATTTGTTTTATTGTTACCATGACGTCAATGGTATATACGTCGACCGACAGAAATATTATTACGTCATCTTTGACAAATTAGTTAAGGAATCCCAAATAACGATTGGTTAACAGCGGTCATCACATCGCTCGGCATAAAACCTAGTGACCTGGTATTATTCCGTACCATGTCACTAGACGACTAGGTGACTAATAGTACCATTGTATGGTTATATTTGTTTATTCTGGCCTGAAGCATGCACATGGAAATACTTTCAATCATCTCATCAATTCTACATTGAGCTTGTAATCAAAGACGTCGGTGTGGTATTTCTGCCCATTTTACCTCATGGTGCTTCGAATTAGCCATATATGACAAATATGGATAATGACCATATCCCTGTATACAGCACAAAATCGATAATTCAGAAAATCTGAAACCGAAGGCCTACAAAATCAGGATAAAACAAGAACCAAAGCAAACAAACAAAAACCTCCTACATATGAAAAGAAGCGAACTCCCGATATGGGAGTGAAACCAGGTGCCAAGGAAGAGTAAGCATCTCCTGCTTGCATGCAACACCCGCCGCTTCAATTCGATAGAACTGTCACATCCCGTTACTTTTATTTCGGAAGACATAGAGTACAATCTTTGGTTGGACGGTAAAATGGTCTATGACAGAATATTATCCAGCATTCTGGAGAGTAGGACATCATAGTGTATGATGAGTTCCCCCATATCGACCGTAGAACTTCCCTGGCTGAGAAGCTTATCTGAAAGACGCCTAGCTCTCAGAACAAAATCCGAACTTGCTCTGGTATAGCGTATTAAGTGAAATATGAACACGCCATAAGCAGACGATGAAGGGATGTTGCTACTCAGAAAAGGAAAGTTTGCAATGCTGAAATTGAAGTCGTCACGTTTGTCATAGCGTGAGGTGTTCATGTGACCATAAGAGTCGTAGGACAACATTATGTCCAAATAGGATGCTGAATTATTTGTCTCTGTAGTTTCGTTTACTTCAAGCTCTGAATGGTAGATACTGCTGAGGTAATCCGCGAATTTTGGATTATTGATGGACAACGCATCGTCTATGTATCTGTAAGTGAAGTTGAAGTCAGAAGCTAAGTATCGTTTCCCTTCAGAGACCCAAGATTGAATGGATTCAGCTTCGTACTAGTAAAGGAAAATGTCGACAAGGAGTGGGGCACAATTGGTCCCCATTGGAATTCCGACAATTTGCTGGAGACCTTTCCTCCAAACACCACAAAAATGTTGTCGATCAGATAGTTTAACATCTTAATAATATCTGTTTCGGTGTACTTATTTTCATAATCGGACTTTTCTTTTACAAAGTAGGTTTTTCATAATTAACAACAATAAATTTGTATTTGCGATCATTGCCGTTCTTGCTTGTAAACGCATTACTTATATTTTTTTGCGAGTTTTTCTTTCAACTTAGAATATGGGATTGTAGTGTAAAGTGTCGAAAAATCAAAGGCTTTGATCGAATGGACTCTACGAAAATGAGTGGATTTCAGATGTTCTAAAAGTTCCTACGAATTCTTTTCTCATGTGACATCATATATATATTTTTGGTATTTCGGAAACTAGCCATTTCACCGATGAATGTCATCGAAATTAAAGGAGTTTAACATATTAGCACCATCCCTCTAATGCTATTTTGAACATAGATTTTATTTGGATATGCTACTGAATCGACCAGACTTTAATAATAAAAACAGTGCTCTTTAAGCTGTATACAGTCATTGTAAACCTTTCCAATATGTGACCTAGACCTATGACCATGAAAGAAATATGGTTTTTCCTTGCGTTATGGAAAACAAGAGTATGACGTTTGATAGAGATCCGATCAGAATTGCACTATCTAGACTGTATACAAGAAAAAAACGACGAACACACTCTCACACTCACTTACAAACGAACAGTTGCGTTACTATATCTCAGTGCAACTATGATGCGAGGGGATAATAATGATGCCTCACTGATTTATAGGGAACTCACTATTGGAACTGAAACACAGATTTAATCTGGGGAGGGACAATATAGATAAACACAATATTATATAGTAGGTAAACGAATGTCCTATATAAAATCGTTCAAGTTCAAGATAAGACAGTGACCCGCTTCTGCACGATAATTGCCTCGTGATTTTGAAATGATTAGAAATCTCTTAGTCGGAACAATTAACACTAGGGAAAACCATTTTTTTTAAATGATAATTTAGATAAACAATGAAGAAGTATCCACCAGTCATTTAGCCTCAAAGTCGATAAGGCAAGGTAAAACCATTACAATTTCCATGGAAACAGTTGCGAACTCTGGAATGAACGTTTTCTACATACATGATGTATGCGATAGTATGAACGATTTGCAGAAGATGGACTCTAAAAGTAACTTAATAGAAAAAAGCGTACTAGTTACCAATATTATAGTACGCGACATCCATTAAATGTAAATAAGAAAAAACATTTTATAGTCTAAAAAAGTATATTTTAATTAGTTTTTCGGAACAACAGAAATATAGAATGGTCATGGCTTCTAATAAAGGCAAAGAAGTACTATCAGTTATTCAGTCTCTAAGTCGTGAAGTTAAAGCATCCAATGCAAAAACAAAGAGCAGACAAGCACAGAAAGAAACGCAAAAGGGACAAGGAACGTCAACGCACAACATAGAAACATCAAACACAAAGGACTACACATACACCAACGAGATCAATGGGCAACCGGTGCCGACTTAGGACGGCCATCTGCCACGGAAATAACAGAAGGTGTGGTTATCCTGGATTACGTGCTCACAACCCTCCCACTTTTCCGATTACCCAAAGGTCTTGAAGAACGTACAATTGTGGTGTAAAACAACCTCCTCACTGTCAGAGGACTACACACAAACAAACCCGCAAAACGCATGGGCCAAAGCAACACGGATGAAAATGTAAAACTACTGAAATATACATCGGAACAGTCGCAAACCTCGGAATTAACAACATTCCGAAGTGAGACTCGGGGAGAGTCAGCTTCTCCTTTTTGCATGCAACACACTTTTCGAAGAAAGAAGAAAAGAAATATTCTGCAATGACTCGTTGCAGCATTGATGAAAACTGTGCATAATAAAATGGTAATAGTACAAAGCGTGCAAATATTATACTTAAAATGGAATACATGAGGCACGTCATATGACACAATAACAATCCCTCATTTGATAAGAAGCTTTATCTCCCTCAAGCTATATATATTTGTGTGCATGCTATCTGGGACCGCTTTTATTGCAGGCATTCAAGCAGTATCTTCAGGCACAGAAAATGAATGGATTTATTCTTCTTGGGCTACTGGCAAGCATTGGTATGAATAAGTATTCATTGTGTTTCATTAAAAGTTCATAAAACAATGAGAAAAACACCAGGATCCTTTTGGTGCCAAAACAATGTTATGTATGCGTTAAACAATATCATAGTCTACCTCTGATGCAGTTACTTAATCTTACCTCTCCTCCCACTTGTTAGTTCTTCATCATCTGAAGACTCGTTACAACATTGTCAAGTTTGACTTTGCTTCAGCACTTGCTTCAAATGTACTTCAATTCATTTCTGTGATAAACATTTTCAAAAAAATTTCTAAGAGTAAGGGTTATCTCAACGATTAAATTCTCTGCATTCATTTGGGTTTTAATTTCACGTCTGTTTGCTCCAGCCTATAGAGAACGTATCGCTATTTATATCCATTTACATACCTATAACATTTATAAAATTATGATACTGAATCGACCTTACTTGGTACTTGACCGATCTACAGTCTTGTACATTTACATCATTACATTCAGAAGTATTCTCATTAGCGTTAAAGCTGTAGTGACACGAAAACTTACTTTTCATTTTTTGTTTTTCTTAAAGAATAAGAAATAATTTCGTTGCGTCTATACGCGTTCCATGGTTGAAATATTCTAACTCACGATATAAATGAAATAATTGTGTGCTACAGGTGCTGATGCATATTTTGTGAACCTCGTACTGAAGAATTTGTATTCTATCAGCCATTTTGCATTATTTTTCTGCATAATCCCCTTCATTTGCCACTGGTGTCTAATGGCCTCAACTTTAAAAGAACTCCTTATCTCGACTGGTCAGAAAGCCATCCACCGCAAGTTTAACGTCATCATCGGACTGAAACTGGGTACCAGAAATAGTTGCTTTCAGTTTTGGGAATAATTGAAAGTCTGATGTAACAAGATCAGGTAATCAGGCGGATGCTCAATCAAATTAAAGCCATAACCATGTAGGCAGCCATGAAAGTGACATACTTGTGAACAGGAGCATAGCGGCGTTTAAGTTTAATATGTTTGTGTAATTGAGTCAGAAGTGAAACATAGTATGTGCCATTGATTGTTTTACCTTTTTGGAGATACTCCATTAGCAGAATACCTTCTGCATCCCAGAAACCCGAGGCTTACAACATATCAATCACCCCTCGTAGATTTAACAACATTGTATTTCTCATAGTCCCTTTTAATACGGACAAAAATAGGGAACCGTTAAATACCGTACGATGCATTAAAATATAAACATTTTACATCTTGGTAAAGAGAGGGGATTTTCAAACAAGATTCGATTGTAGCACCCAAAGGAAACCACCAAACCACCCAAGCGATGACACAAAGTAGACATTCACAAGAAAAAATGTAAAAGAGACAAGTAATATCCTACATCAATACACCAAACACAAAGGTCTCACTTAAACCAACAAGACCAATTAGCAATCGGTGCCAACGAAGAACGGTTATCCGTCCCATAATGCGATAACGAAGATCCTGACGACAATTTCAACAACATCCAAAATAGAGCACCAAATTGAGCATCGACGGACCCCTAGCTAGAAATGGGACCAGGTGCCAGGGAGGAATAAGCATCCCCTGTTTGGCTAACAACATCCGCCGTCTAAAAGTATCAAAGAGTTTTTTATGGATTACGTACACACTTCCTCTTCGTGGTCCATATACCCAGAGGTCTCGGGTGACGGACAATAATAGTGTTTTATAATATGGTTTCTTTTCAGCGATAGACTAAAAGTACTAGTGATACAAATCTTGAGTACGTACTGATTACCCCAATGCCTTGTCCTTCCACATGGACAACATTTATAACTGGTATAAGTGGGAGTGTTGTGAACGCTATCTAGATAACCACATCCTTCAATATGGCAAATTACCATCCTAAGTAGATATCCATTTCCTATTAATATATCTTGTAAATATTCATTCCTTAGTACTTCTGTTTATTGCCAAGTTTCATTTTTGCACCCTTTTACTCTGTGCTTTGTATATAGATGTTTCGATAGTTTGATTTGAGTGCTACCACGGAGTGCTATCCGATATCCCCTCCTTCCATTTAAAAGCGTTGAAACCCTTTTCTTCGGGACAAATTCTTAACGTGAGGGAATCAAGGAGTGTAGGTCAATTCATGAGAAATATTGACACATGTATGCAACTCTTTGTTTTATATTTAAGCGATGACATTTGCTTTGCAATGCCCCAATGATGACGTAAGCGTATGTGATAGACAGCACGGTATCACATGTTCTAGAGGATGGACAGCAAAGTGTGTCAATAATACATGCACGTGTGAGCACACTGACAGTCAGGTTTCCAAAAGTAAGATTTTTTTCCTTAATTGGTTCAAAATATTCTTTTTAACTTACACTCTCTGTAACCAAGTACCAAAAGAAGGGAAGGGATCTCACACCAGACTTTGTCGCAGCACCAACAACAAAACAACCGATGCAAAAACACAAAGACAAAGCCGATCAAACACCGAGCTTAACAGTAGATTGTTGTATCATTTCATTTAAGGATCCCGCACCCTAATAGAGTACTTCCGGTAAAAATTTATGCACATTTTCATAATTTCCCGACAAATGCCGATGATTTCATGATCGGGAATCTTCGGGATGACGGAGTAGGTCACTGTGTGAAAAGTGTAATCCCTAAATTAAGCTAGAAAAGTATGTATATCATTCATTTAGAAGAGAACGAAATTTCTTATCTCTGGAATTTATCATTGAAAATGCATTAGGGGTCGAATACCTTAACGATATGTTATTATTAACATTTTGTTATATATCGTCACATTATATGTGATTTGATGAGAATGAAATTTTTTTGCCATGGACAATTTCTTTAATTTCACGATTTTAGGTATGAACGTGTTGCATGCTATACTAGAAGCACTCATTAGTTTTTCAGTTTCTAAGTCAAGAAAGTAAGTCAAATACATTAGCATTTCCATTGGAACAGTCGAGATCCCCGGAATAAACAATATTCCGAAGTGATAACAGGTGGCCGAAGTGATACCAGGTGGCCGAAGAGAATCAGCGTCAAAGCACTCAATATAAGTTAATTTAAAATTAAGTAACATTAAATCATCAAATTCCCATTGTGTCGTGCCGACAATTTTGTGTCGTTAATTATTTATCGCGACGTTTCGCGGCGCAATATGAAATTGAGATATATTGAGAAAGTAGGTACATGTGCACATATCCTCTGTTTTTTTTTCTAAAATCGGACTCAAAGAAAGTCAATGTTTATACTTATTCTTTTTTAAATATAAGTAAATAAGTTATCAATAAGAAAAAAATTCAGTGCTCATTGCTATTAGATAACACTAATCCATTACAAGAAGCGCCACAAAAACGTATGCGTGGTAGAATGATGTCTTTCTTCAATTTGAAACCATGCAAGTTTTGAACTTTAATCTTCGGAGAAGACCCCAAAGTCTTCAAACCCATCCAATCCCTTTTTAGTACGTAAAAGCAGTCGGAATCAATGGTAAAGCGCATATATACCCTTGTATACCTTTATACATATATTTATACAATATGTGAAATATTTATTTTCAAATTCTTTGCAAATTTTCTTTGTTTTGCTCTAGGCAATCACGCCATCCCCGCCTTGAAATGAGTTAAAGAAAATCCTGACGACAATCGCAACAGCACTCACAAAATAATGAAAGAATAATTATTCGCGCACACACACACATATCAATATTTAACTTAGATTGTCTTTTGTTATCAAATTTTGTTTTATAAAATCTACTGTTATATCATTTGATAATGATGGGATGTTCATGACCGGATCTAGAATTATTTTCCAGGGGGAGTCATGGGGAGAATGATTACCTATAGTTTTAAAAATAAATGTACGTAAAAGCGGAGAAATCCGGTCTGGATGGAGATTCCCTCCCTTCTTGAACTGCAGAACGTGTCACCGAACGGCTGAGTCATATCGTACGATGATGCTTACTCCTCCCTGGTACCTGGTCTCACATCTAGCTTGCTAGGGGTCCATCAATGCTCCATTTGGTGCGCTATTGTGAGTGCTGTTGGGAGTGTCGTCAGGATCTTCTTTATCTCATGAAATTGTAAAATGGGGCTCCAGATTGTGAACGAATATATTTTGACACTATGTTTACTACGTTTATATTGCTTCTATTTCGTTTCTGGAACTAGTTCGCCTACGGTGTTGATAATTACTATGTTGACAACTTCTTGGGTACATATGTAAATTTTGGGATAATTTGGAGTTTGAAATTATTTGAAATTGTAAAATTGACTGTTCAATTTTTACAGTTTGTTGGTGTCTGGTTGCATTACATATTGTGTAAAAATGCGTATAAAATGTCGACACTGAGCAGTCAATTTTTAAATATACTTGTTTATGTTTGACTATCTTTCTCATGAAAATTTGAATCGAATGGGAGAAAAGTAAACCTTCGGTTCTCATATTTTAACAATGCATTGTATCATTGCACATCTGGACTAAAACGGGGATTACGAGCACACCTGGGCCATTTTATATTGGAACCCTGCTATGAAAATATAAAATAAAAGAAAAATATTTCCCGAATTTAAAACATACTTAATAACTTATTGCGCTGCAAAATGTAAAATACAAATGCTTCGTGTTTATTACTATGGCGGAAAATCCATTAAGGGCTTTCAAGGGGTATATATGTACCTTCGTAGCTTAAAAACTGACGGTACAAAATGATGAACCTTTGCATAAAAGTATGTTTCAATTATTAACCTGATTCTCTTCATATGTTTTTTTTACTTCATTCTTTTTTATTCTGTTTGTATCACGCATTCTGATTAGTTCACAGGAATTCTACAAGCATTTATATACAATGACGCAAACCGACTCACTTGACGAACTTGACGAAAAAGGTCAAGGACAGCCAAACTGAAAAAAGATCCAATCATTTAATTTTCCTAAAATTACAAATGACAAATATGGAAAAAAAACTTACCCTAACCCTAACCCTAACCCATATCCCTTTCAAGAAGTACAAAATCGTTAATCGAAAAATCATCAAACCAAGGGCATACAAAACCAGGATAAAACCAAAGTAACAGAAATGTCTTTTCACGCAATGATGCAGATGCACAAACGCAAAGTACTTGCAAAATTGCGAAAAATGCAACGTCAAATAAACTCCCGTTAATGAAGCAAACTCTATGCCAAGGGTAAAAATGTCGTGATAGAAGCGTATTTTAGATGTAAACAAGCATATATACTGCTTGACATTCGAAACGCATTGTTCTTTAATCTAGCGGTATATTCGACCATTACTTAAATAAATCACGACGTCGATACGGTTTACGTATAATTTTTTTTTTCACGCTCATACCCACCCTCTTAAATTGCTTTTTTGTCTACAAATTATCTAAAAGGAATTTATGCCTCGCTTCACAAAGCCTTCAAGCCTTTCTTAGACTTTGAGTTACAGCCACCTGTGGTTGCTAGGCACGCATACATTTTCATCAAATATTTGTTTCGTGCATTATTCTTAATACAGATAACTGTAATATCATATTCAGCTAACAATTAAACAATATATAAAGATCTAACCCGATTATCAATGACAATAGAGCGCATCAAATTGTGCAAACGACCATGGACTCTGTGTTGATGACGTCAAAATCTGACGTTGACAACATTTCGCGCCATATTTGAAGACATTTCTGAGGAGTGCCTTGACGTAGCTGCGTTCTAATTTCTTAGTATTCGCTGTGTTTCTATTTTTGTAATGGGACATTCAACTAGAAATTGTCATCTTTGGCAGGGTTTTTGATCAATGGAATTGCATTAATCAATTGTATTTTTATCGAATTTAGTCAGGATGGCGCTATTTACATTTATTTTTGGACATTTGGTGACATTTAGCGAACCTTCGGCTAACTTCAAGAAATAAATTGGGATGGGCTATTTGCTTCTTTTTGGTCCTACGCATTATGATAATAAAATTGCATTTGATTTATATAATGAATTGTGTGATATATCATATATTAGTACGTACGGGGCATTTTGACAGCGGAACACTGCATTCTACATTGCTTGCAGTGGATATAGTTAAAGTTGTCCTTCGTATTTCTGTGCAGCTGTGTCATTGTCTACGACTGTTTGTCCCATTTTTCTTTTTACACGAGCAAGTTATGTTTTGTATTTTTCGAAGATTCATAAACTTTTGGAATCTAGTTTCGGCTTTTGTGTTTGACTTTCATTCACCCTTCGATGCATGTTGACATCATTACTGTATAAGGTAGATGACTCAGATTTTAAAAATAAATCTAAAATATTAATAACCTTCATATTGAATTTCAAACTTTAATTCTACATATCTGTTGATCTGTTCTATTAGCATGCACCAAATTGAGTGACTGTGGGACACAAGACTGCAATATTCATTTGTTTGGAAATAGAAATCATCATGGCCATTGGCACTGCATTGACTCAAAATGTCGCTGCTCTTTTTTCCAGGTAAATATCTAAAATGATCTAATTCAATATTCTTATATCACATACTATGGATCTCATGAGCTAAACTTTACTTATATCAAATAATTTCACATTTGGTGCATTTTCATTTTGTGAGTATTAAAGGCCGACGGGGGACCATATAAGGGGATAGGTAAATTTTCTGACATTTCGTCATGTACCGCTGTTGGGTTTACATTTATTATTGATATCTGATTGGTTCCCTTTAATCATTTTACCCCTATCAGTTTTTGATTAACAGCTAAAAAAGATGAGACTCAGTTATCTCATTAGCATAATACATGTACAGGATTACATGTCGGTTTGTCTTTGATGTAACACGCCGCTCACAGACGGCGTTGTCTTCAAAGACGATATACTACGCCTATCAAGCTTATGTCACTCAGGTTTTTCTATGAATGACCGGGTGGTTCCCAAGGTCGGCCTTTAATGTTAACTTTATTTGATGTATATGATATCATGAAAAGGTTAGATTATTGCCATAAGATTTAGGAAAAATTAATTTATGATTCTTTACATGAGTAAAGAAATCGGCATTTTAAGAGGAATGACTACTATATCCCCGCAAACGAAGTGCGGGGGATATACAACTTGCATCCTGTCCATTGCAAATGAAATGGCTTTAATATTTCATATAAACATTCACAATAAAAAGTATTACATTTTTATACAAATAAGCTTGAACAGACCTTGAACTTGAACTTTGACCTTATGGAAATTTGTCCTTATTGGGTTCAACATATATTGTACTTAGTACTACATTTTCATTCCAAGGCCTGTTACCTTGAATGTAGAACTTATTTGAAAGAGTTTTCAATGTCGATTATTGAATGGTATGACATAAATGATCCCATTCATTCCTCTCGACTTTGATAGGTACTTCTTTGATGTTAATTATTATTAGAAAAAGTCCCGGGGAATAATTTGTTAGTTAAAGACAGTTACTGTACTAGTTATCCTTAGATAGAAAACAAAGGAGGGGATCTCCAGCAACACCAGGTTGCCGCACCAACAGCAAAACCCCAAAACACCCACTGTAAAAACACAAAGCAGACAAGCAGGAAAGAGACGAACAAGGGACAAGGAACGTCAACGCACAACACAGAACCACCAACCACAAAGGACTACACATAAACCAACGAAACTAATGGGCAACCGGTGTCGACTTAGGACGGAAATAGCAGACGGTGTGGTTATCCTGGATTACACGCGCACAATCCTCCCATTTTTCTGATTACCCGGAGGTCTCGAAGAACGTATAATTGTGGTGTAAAACAACCTCCTCATTGTCAGATGACCACACACAATCAAGACCGCAAAACGCAGGGGCCCAAGCAACACAGATGAATATGTAAATGGATATCAAAAGATAGCGTACGTAATACAGTCCGTGCTCTGCCGGCTGTAGTGAGCTCATGTATGTTATCATCCGAGGAGTCCGACTGACATTCAGAGAGGACAGGTGGTGGGGGCCCTGTCTTCTCTAAAGAGGTTTGGACAGAGCCCGTCATGGAGTTTCGTCGTCACAGTCAGTCAGAGTGCAAGTTTTAAGAATGCGCTGGTACAAGACTGTGGATTGGTCAAGTACCGAGATAAACACGATGTCCAGTCATCCATATCATAAAGTGAATGTTTTCAACATCACTTCACCTCATGACCTCGATCGATCGCATTCGAATATGATAATATCAAAATTTCTTGAAATTTCTAAAACGTGGGTCCTATAGCATCATATCCCATCCATCCTGATTCGCCTTTCGGTACATTTTTGGACATAACAACTTTCACCCTTTTTGGCCATATGCCACACCGGAGCACCAAAGTAACCTATGCAAAATCACAGGAATTCCATACTGAGTAAGAGATAGAAAAGGGATTAGGAACACAAACCCTACACAGAAACATCTCATAAAAAAACCACACATTAACCAAAAAGACAATGGATGCCGAAGTAGGACGGCCATCTGCTACGCTAGAAGCAAATGATGTTGTTATCCAGATTTCGTGCGAACAGCACTCCCAGTTTTCCGGTAAGACAAAAATCTCGGGGAATTCACAATAGGAGTGAAAATAACCCCCTTTGTGTAAGATGACCATAAAAACGACAGCATGACGCCGGGACCCGAGCAACATACAATACAACGAATTGAAGCGACGGGTGTTGCATGCAAGCAGGAGATGCTTACTCTTCCTGGGCACCTGGTCTCACTCTCATATCGGGAGTTCGCTTCTTTTCATATGGTGGAGGTTTTTGTTTTTGTTTGCTTTGGTTCCTGTTTTGTCCTGATTTTGTATGCCTTCGGTTTCTGATTTTCTGTATTATCGATTTTGTACTGTAGACAGGGATATGGTCATTATCCATATTTGTCATACAGATGGATATGAAAATGAGTTTACAAATAGTAGAGGTATGGTATACAGTCTTTGCTGCGCTGGCTGTAGCACGCTCCTTCCTGTTATCACCCGAGGAGTTTGCCCGACATTCAGAGGGGAAAGGTGGTTCTGGCCCTGTCTTCTCTAAAGATGTTTGGGCATGGCACGTAATACATAAAAGGCAGTCTGTGAAAAAAAAGAAAAGGAGAGCATCTCCAAAAGAGAATCAGTAGCAGCACAAAGAGCAAAACACTCCAAGCGAAAACAGAAAATGCACACAAAGCAATATATACATAAGTTGGTAACCCTATATGTTCATTGAATCGCGGTACGTCAAATTTACTCATGGTATTTAATGAAACTAAATATAAAAACTGACTGCAAGAAACCTTTCATGTATAAAAATATATATGTACATGTAAAACCAATGTAATTAAGTGGAGATGTAACTATTGACAGGAACTGCAATTCGTATGTTAACGTTCGTGACGTGCATAAGATCCAAAGTAACATACCGCGACGGCTGCAAACTGAACCCTCGGTGACCTGAATTTTAATGTCAACCTTTTACCTAGAAAACGCGATTTCAGAGACAGGGATGAAACAGGCAACTATGGTGCAAATATAAAGAATAAATGTCATAATTTGAGTTTTGTTAGGGGTATGCAACACACAGCAAGTGCATTTATTGCATGAAATACGCTGACGCGCATAACATGTACGATAAATGCATTTGCTGTGTGTTGCATACCCGTAACAAAACACAAATTAAGACACTTATTCCCTATATGAATAAGACTGTATTAACATTGAACACGACATCAATGGACATAGTCCAGCAACTCCTGTGCACGTCTTTTTCCTAATTTGCTAATAGGCTCACATACTTCTATTGATTTGCTACTTGTTTGCTTTTGCACTAAATTATTTCAAATTTCTGCATCTCTTTTCTTTCAGTAGAGGACGATGGCATAACTTCCAATAAAGGCAATGAAGAATATCATTTCCGTTATTTTTCCGGTTTATCAATCATGAAGAATTTAAAGCTAAAACCATTATATAAATTGGTAAAGCAAACTAGTGTAAAGACATTTTGACTCAATTTTGGTTTGTTATTCTGCTACGTCTTTCGGTATTCTTTGGCCATATTTCATTGTTTGGATAGAAGATCACTAACGAGGCTTAAGTACCCGAAACGTGCATGTTAAAATTTGCTTATAAAGGAAGGAATTTATGCATCAAATATAGGCAGCATTTTGTACCATAAATCAGTCTTAGACCAAATTCCTTCATATTTCAAAGATCCCCTTGTATTTTCTATAGCTATACACAAAATGTTGCATCCAACGTTAAACATTTTCAAATTTAATAGCATCATTTAAAAGAATATAAATATTTGCAGCCTGCACGAGAAATTCACTTTTTTGTTTGTCTGTGATTCTCTATCTTAGCAATGTAATATGGCCAAAGAGTGTGAAAGTTATTATGTAATCTATGTGGCCGTGTTGTGACCAGTTACTTTGAAGTTTAGTACCCGAAACGTGCATGTCTGGTCCATGCTGTAAATTTATCAGGTTCTAAATTATGCTTTTGAATATAAAGACGTTTAACATTTGAACTACTTGGTGAGCGTCACTGCTGGTGGACCAAGAGTCTCCGAGGGCACATGTAGCCAAGTTCGATCAACATTGGTTGATCGTCTGTCTCTTTAACGCATTTGAAATTTTCTGTGACAAAATTACTTGAAATTTCTAAAATCTGGGTCCTGTAGCATCATATCCCACTCATTCTGCTACGTCTTTTGTTACATTTTTGAACATATTAATTTTCATACTTTTGGCCATATTACATTGTTAAGACTGAGGATCACTGACGAGGGTTTAGTACCCAAAACGCGCATGACTGGTCCATGCTGTAAATTTATCAGGTTTTATATGATGCTTTTAAATTTAAAGACGTTTAATATTGCACGTAATCAAAAAGGTACGAAATGTTTTGAAAAAGGACCAAAATTTCGATATCTTGATAAAATTGCATATGAGGACGAAAAGGAAGATAAAACGATTGATACTCTTTCGAAAGTAAAGATCCAATATCAATGAAGTACGACCATCTCTGAGTACCACATTTATAGTCTGATTTCCAAGACCCTGATGTATCAAGAGAACATACCTTTCTCCAAGAACATTATGTCATTGCTCCAGTTGATAAAGCAGCTATTAACTGCACATTTACTTGTAAAAAGTATCAGTTCGAAAGTCTCAGAAAGGAAATGGCATAGATTCAACGCAAGGGAATCCCACCTATGTTCCCACTTATTTTTTCTAGATAAGAAGGTAAAGAAAACCACAGATACGTTCTCTTGAGTTTTGGCATAGACACTCATACAACTTCAAATTACCTTTCTTGTACTGTATTCCAAGAATGCATTCAAAACGTCATCAATATAATCCACTAAATCTCTATCGATCATTTTAACTGTAATTCGTTCAGAAAACAATGCTCATCTTCAGATGGAGAGGATCTCAAACAACACTCTGTTGCAGTACCTACAAAAAAAACACCAATGCAAATACATAGAACAGACACGCACAGAAGGAGTTGCAAAAAGGGACAAGGAGCACCAAATCACACAGAAGAATCATCAACCACAAATGAGTACACATAAACCAGCACTTGGAAATCGGTGCCGACTTAGTACGGCCATGTTCCACGTCAGTAAAATTACAGGATTACATTTCCCCTATTTTTTATTACCCAAGGTCTCTAAGAACGCACTATTGTTGTGTTTAATAACCTCTTCACTATAAGATGATTATACAAACAGACAACATAACGCAACGGCCTAAAATTACACAACCAAATGGATTATATCCGAGGAGTCCGATCGACATTCAAGAAGCTAGGACAGGTATGCAGAAATACTATGAAAAAATTAACTCTGAAAGCGGTATCAACCAAATGTGGGGTTAAAATACGCAAAAGAACTCTTTCATGTTGAACACCTGACACCTGAATTCAGGAAATCGCAAGAGTTATTCTATTTTTTTTTTTCAAATAATTCTATTTTTGCGACTCTTTACACAACAATACCGCACTCTCAATTGAAAAAAGGATCTCTCAAATCATCAAAAATACCTTTACTAGCAAAATTGGCGATGGCTGATACAGATATATTACTGTGAGTTCCATTCAAACCTATTTTGTGAGGGACAATTTCGATTCTAATGATAGCAACACAAGGAAGGTTGAAATCAAAATGTTGAAATTTCTGATCGATAACACATTTGTAGTGTTTGGAGGACTGTTTTTGTTTTCAGCAAATCGCGAGATTTCCAATAGGGACACCTTTTCAATACTCATATTAAGTTTGTTCAGTTTTTGCTGTTTCACGAAAAGAAACGCCGAGCACTCCAATTCTACATTCAGATTACTGATGAGCTGTTCTCAATCAAGTAAACAATCCAAAGCTGATGCCCTGAGCAAAATCTGTACGTTTGAAAGAGACCACTGAAAGCAATATATCTGCCTCGTAACTAGTTCCCGAAAATAAATGGTCACCTGAATGATTTAATATATGACAAACCTGACGACTTCAATTCAAAAATGACATATTTCTCTTCCCTCGGTAGCAATATTCCTACGTGTCTTCAACCTCTAGCTTGCCAGGGGTCCGTCAATGCTCAATTTGGTACTCTTTTGTCAGTGCTGTTGAGATTGTCGTCAGGACCTTCTTTGTAGCATTTATATCACACTTTTGCCCTTTGCAGTCTGGAGCTCGTAAAAATGTTCCCCGCGAGGGGGTTGACAATAAGTGTTTTTATTGTCTTTACCTGACATGGTCACCATAGCACTTTCTATATAGATATACCCATAGTCAGAGCATGCTTTGTAGATATTGGTTTCATTTCCGTGCATGAACACCGGAGGCGGGTGCGGCTAGCCAAACAGGGGAGACTTACTATTCCCGGGCACCTGGTCCCACCCCTAGCTTGCTAGGGGAAAGTCGATGCTCAATTCTGTCCCTATTGTGAGTGCTGTTGAGACATCGTCAGAATCTTCTTTAACTCATTACAGATAAAAAAAACTTCTGAACAAAGACTACTTTTTTAAGCGACCGACTTACGGTACCAATGACAAATATGGATAATGACCATATCCCTGTATACAGCACAAAATCGATAATTCAGAAAATCAGAAACCGAAGGCATACAAAATCAGGATAAAACAGGAACAAAATCAAACAAACAAAAACCTCCACCATATGAAAAGAAGCGAACTTCCGATATTGGAGTGAGACCAGGTGCCCAGGAAGAGTAAGCATCTCCTGCTTGCATGCAACACCCGCCGCTTCAATTCGGTAGAACTGTCTTCAATTCGGTAGAACTGTAGAAATTACGCGTTATATACCAATAAGATCTTGCACGGAAACTCCCATCGATTAAACAAGGTAAATACTGTACAAATCTCCCTTTTTGTTTTAATTTTGCTTAAGTCTATCATACAAGCATCATTATTGGTTATGTAATGGTAATCTATTCTGGTCAATCCAGAGGTATATCCAGAAAACGCTTAAACAGATAATTTTGTTCATTTCCGTGCACCATATCGTAATATGTAAAATAAAAAAAAAATGATAGAAAAAAAATGTTTATAAGTGTTCTGTAAATGAGATCCTTGACGGCAACTCCAACAGCACTCACAATAGAGCACCAAACTGAGTATCGGTGGTCCCTTAGAAAGCTAGAGGTGGGACTAGGTACCCCGGAGGCGTAAGCATCCCCATTTGGCCACCTGCGCCAGCCGTCGATGAGCAGGCGCGAAAATGAAAACAATATACTAGTATACAAAACATGCGCTGTCTAAAGAATGCGCTATCGCGACCATGTCAGGGAGAAATATTAAAACATTTAGGTATACCTCTATTGTTGTCCAAAATTGATAACCATCATATAAATGATGATGATGATCATATAATAGGCTTTAAATATGAATATAGGTTTCATATGATTAAAATTAGATTCTCAACAGTGACTTTGTCATTGGAAAATATTCGGACCATACTAAGAAAAAATTAAACGTAATAAGTAATGGTCCGTGTAAGAATCAGAGACTGGTCATGTATATGATCCTTTTGCTGAACATTTTATTCTGTTTAGAGACATATGGTGGTACAAATAAACAGAATGAAATCCATTTCTCAAGGTTCGGATGGTGAAGTGACATATTCACCTGATATCTCACAGCCGGAACGCCCTATTTTGACGGTAAGTAGCAACGCTGCGTCAGGGGCGGGTAACTATTTACATACGAAGTCGCAGAATATGAATACATTGGGCTAAACCGATCTTTATTGTTATCTCAAATTTCAAATATTAGTTTACAACAAATAATACTCAGATTTAATTAACTACAATTAGATTAAATTCCTGGAAAGGGCTATCTGAAAGTTCTCAGCACTGCTAACGATCCATCGAAAATTGTCCATACACCGTTGATATAAGCTGACACCAATGCTGTCCTTTGATTTTCTGGCCAAAAATCAATGATTGTCTTTTCAACAGAATTATAATTATGATCATACCTATTTATTTTATAGGATATTTTAGTCAATAAGTACTCTATAAAAAGGGATAAAAACGTTATTATTATTTTTTTTATTAAAATCTTTCATTACGGACATTACACAAAATTCAAGATGGAATGGTCCTTTGAACATTTGATTGTTGGTTTGATACCTTGTTGATGATTTTGCGCAAATTCTTGTTTCATTTTGGCAAGTCCAACCACTTCGCAGAGCCGACTTGGGTACAACTTCGAAGACATGACTTATCGAAAGAATGTGTTAATGTTATTCCTTCGGGAATTGTGAAGCTGATTTACAAAAATTATCTCCGAATTGTATTTCAACTTCTTTTGAAATTCGGACCCATACAAGCAACAGAGTATATTATTATATAAAACTTACTTTGTAAAAGAGAAATCTGAGTCAAAAACAAGGTATACCGATGTATTAATAGCATCAATTAAGAACAGATCAATTTGCAGCATGGACGAGACCGAATTAGATGTCATTAAGATGTTGAATTTCCTGATCGATAACATTTTTGTGGTATTTGAAGGTAAGGAGTTCCAACAGGTTGTTGGCATTCCAATGGGATCCAATTATTCCCCGCTCCTTGCTGACATACTTTCATACCCTTATGAAGCTGAATTTATTCCATCCTTGATTTCTGAGGGCAAAACAAGTTAGCTTTTAACTTCAACTTCACGTACAGATATATTGAAGATATACTGTCCATCAATAATCCAAAATTTGCAAATTACCTTGGCGCAATCTATCCTATTAAACTCGAAGTTAAAGAAACGGCAAAGAGTCCCCGAGGGCACATGTAGCCAAGTTCGATCAACTTCGGTTGATCGTCTGTCTCTTCAACGCATTCAAAATTTTCTGGTACTAAAATCATTGAAATTTCTAAAACGTGGGTGCTGTAGCATATCATATCCCACCCATCCTGCTCCATCTTTCGGTATATTTTTTGACAATAATTTCCGTCCTCTTTGGCCATATTACAGTATTTAGATTGAGGATCACTGACGAGGGCTGAGTACCGGAAACGTGCATGTCTGGTCCATCCTGCAAATTTATCTGTTTAAAAATGATGCTATTGAATTTGAAGACGTTTAACATTCGAACTACTTGGTGAGTGTCACTGCTGGTGGACCAAGAGTCCCCGAGGGCACATGTAGCCAAGTTCGATCAACTCCGGTTGATCGTCTGTCTCTTCAACGCATTCAAAATTTTCTGGTACTAAAATTCTTTAAATTTCTAAAACGTGGGTCCTGTAGCATCATATCCCACCCATCCTGCTACATCTTTCGGTATATTTTTTGACAATAATTTCCGTCCTCTTTGGCCATATTACATTATTTAGATTGAGGATCACTGACGAGGGTTGAGCACCGGAAACGTGCATGTCTGGTCCATGCTGCAAATTTATCCGTTTAAAAATTATGCTATTGAACTTGAAGACGTTTAACATTCGCTACTCAGCACGAAAAAATGAACTAAATTTAATCGCTCTATATCAATATTGAAATATTTCACAACGGCAATCCCCAGGGGGTCATAATCGGTACATAAGGACCTTCACAATGATGTAATACATACAAACTTGGTACAACCGTTCCTTAAAGGAATGCTTAATCCGTAATGCCTTTCATTATAGCGTGTCCTCATTTGATAAGAGGTATTTCAAATCATCTCTGCATTATTTTGAAGTATTACAGATATGAACATTTTAGCTCTGTTTGGATTATTTGCATGTGTTGGTATGTTTATAATTAATTTTGAGATTTTTCACAAACATATCAATGTATATGTACATGTAAATTCCTCGTACTTAAATGCTTTTCAGCATGAAATGTGTACTTAAGAAATTAATATTATATTTTGTTCCGTTGATGCAAATGAGATAAAGAAGATACAAGCATCACCCAAAACAAAATGGACGGAAAAAAGCATCAATGCACGAAGAAGTATGTTCATGCAAAAAAAAATCCGTCCGATTTTTCTGGTGCTGTTAGCATCATCAGAAAAAAAAAGAGATTTATTGCTTATCACGTCATTTTTTCATGAAAAACGGTCTATTTCTTGACTCTTATAACAATCTATCCCCACACTATATTTCGTAAATTCGTGGATTACTTGATTCTAAAAATAGCGCTATAAATAGACTCCGAGAAAAGAAACTGAAATTTCTCAACCAATCGGAATCTTCATTTCTTAAATGTAACAATAAAATTGTATTGTTTGTTTCTGAATAAAGATGGTCAAGACGGAAGTGCAGTTAAAACACTAGAGAGGAAATTACAAATACACAAATGGTACAGATAAGACGAAAAGAAACAAAAGACGATTTACATTACATGAGCCAACTTACTGTTCAAAGTTATACCATAGAAGAAGAAACCATCTTAGTTCAGAATTTCAAGATTTAGTGGAAAATTGCAAAATAGAGTAATTCTCCATTTACAAGGCATTCTCAAAGCCCCGAATGGAGGCAGGTCCAGGTGTCCGGGAGTTGTGAGCGTTCTATGACTGCATGCAGCACTCGTGGCGAAGAAAAGTCAAAATGTATTATAGACGGGATACCAATGAGATCTCCAGCTGGCAGAGATTGGAAAGTTTTTGATATCAATGCATATCTATCTGTTTGTTACTTTCGTTTAAGCTGTTTTGTTTGTGTCCACCAAACGATGGTGTAAATCAGAAGGGGTCAAATCGCATGCTCTGAATGACTGGAAAATAAAAAAGAGATGATTTTTTATTCATTATAGCAAAGTTTTTCCCTGACTTGACGGTGATGTTCCTAGATTACCGTCATACCGAATCTAAATTTTGCAGCTCGTCTGGTATTTAAGCACATGCACTGATGTTTCGGATTTTCATAGTAGAAATTTACAAATTACGAAGAAACTTTCAGTTCAGGGTATTTGCTTTCACATCTTAGTAAAGACAGCACAATCACACGCATGAGCTCTCTACACGCAGAGTACGGGCTGTAGTTCGTATCTGTGTGGTTCGTGGAGCGCCTGCGTCATGCTGTCTGCTTGTATGTTCAATTTACAGAGAGGAGGTTATTTTAACCACAATTGTGCGTTCTTTGAGACCTCTTGGTGATCGGAAAAATAGAAGGGTTGTGCGCACGTAATCCTGATAACCACACCGGCTTCTACTTGCGTTGCAAATGGCCGTCCAAAGTCGGCACCGGTTGCCCATTGGTCTCTTTGGTTTATATGGTTTGCGTCTATTTCTATGGGTGTCTGCTCTGCAGTTTTGCACTGGGTGTTTTAAGGTTTTGCTGTGGGTACTGCTAGGTACGTGTACCGAGTGTTGTTAGAGATCCCCTCCTTTCCTCTTAAATCGAGGCAATTTTTCGCAGAAATTTTGCTTTCATCTTGACCACTGAGACGCCGGATAATAGCGGCTGCTCGATTGTAATCGCGATAACCATCATTTTCTACTAACGTTTCAGATGGCTGTATACACCGATTACCAACTCATCTTGTTGGTATATGTGTAGTGTTTTGTTTATAATGTTTCGATTACATCCTTGGTGTTAGGTTTTCCTTGACCTTGCCCTTCATTGTAATACGTTAGGTTTTCCTTGACCTTGCCCTTCATTGTAATACTTATCCACTATATTTTCGCTTTTCGGAGTTTCAGTGTTTTTCCCCCTTGTAACCAAGTTCCATCAACATCGGTTGATCGTCTGTCTCTTCAACGCATTCGAAAATTTCTGTTATAAAAAAATCTTGAAATTTCTAAAACGTGGGTCCTGTAGCATCATATCTCACCTATCCTGCTACGTTTTTCGGTACATTTGAGACATATTTTTCACACCCTTTGGCCATATTACATTGTTCAGATTGAAGATCACTGTCGAGGGTTAAGTACCCGAAACTTGCATGTCTGGTCCATGATGTAACATTATCTGTTATTTAATGATGCTATTGAATTTTAAAACGTTAAACATTCCTGTAGGTACTTCAACAATATCTTATTGGAGATCCCCTCCTTATTTGATTTATTGGTTGAGCGTCGTGCATTCTTTTTCATTTGCAAGTAGAAAACTTCCACCTGTTTGAATTAATGTTCTTCTGTGATATACTGTTTTAAGTAAGGTGTGAATTAATTAGGCGTCGATAACCATCGATGGAGTACCCATTGGGTATTCAGTCTCAAAGTCAGACGAATTTCCATTGGAACAGTTGCGAATACCGGATTAAACAATATTTCGAAGTGAGACGTGCACGGGGACAGTCAGCAACCGTTGCAGCATTTCGAATCGAACAAAATTATATTTTTTTATATTTGACTTTCATTTTCTGATTCTCATTGCAGTCCTATCGGATAGCCTTTCCTGCAACAATAAATTGAAATGCACCGAAAGCAAGATGATGACTTGCTCAAGTGGCTACGCACTCGATTGTGTACATGGTGAATGTACCTGTCAACAAACACATGATAAAGGTAAAATTTATATAAATATAGGTAGTAAAAGTTCATGTTTTGTAATCCTATATTCTACGACTGTAAAAAGAAGTCAGAAGAATGATATCACAAAAGCACATGAGATCCCTCTTTCCAGACTGATAAATGACATTATGGATTTCGATTAACTGATGGGTACTTCTGTAATGTTTATTGAATGACTGTCAACATTACCAAGCAGAACATATATACCTGATAATTACATTGAGACAATCACCGAATTCATCAAGTTTTCATGGGACTGTTACGAGGATGTTGCATGTAAACAGGAGACGCTTACTCTACTCGAGCACCAGGTCTCAGTTCGGAATATTGTTTTTTAGCTCACCTGAGCGAAGCTCAAGTGAGCTATTGTCATAGCGCACCGTCCGTCGTCCGTCGTAAATTTTTTTAACATTTTCGACTTCTTCTCCAGAACCACTGAACAGATTTTGATGAAACTTGGTAGGAATGAAGTACTCATGGTCCCCTACAAGAGTTGTTGTTTTTCGTCAGGATCCATCTACAGGTGGCGCCACCACAGGCAAAAGTAGGTCACAGGGGTACCATCCTTTGACAAACTTCTTCTTCAGAACGGAAGCACGTATCGACAAACCGAAAGCATCAGGATGACATAGTGAGATTTATTAAGAATTGTTGTTATTTTCGATTTTGCTTGGAAGTCAAATTTTTGACGCATTTTGGACATCTTTTCGGACTTTGTCAGAAATTCACATTTTTGCACAATTTCTTTAAATAACTCAATATGTGTATGATTTTACACATTCATTTACTGCACATTTATCACATTTAAGTTACAAAATGTTTTGATATGCATTTTATACTAAAATTTTAGATTTTTGATTTTTCATGAATTTTGTGAAAAGGAAAAAGCGGGGGGGGGGGGGGATTGATTTTCATACATATTCAACTTCTTCTCCAGAACTGCTGAACAGATTATTATGAGTTTTTTTTTCAATTATGAAACTGAATAGATATGTTTACTGAGCACATGGACCCAAGGCTTGTGGGTTCAAGTTCTGGTACTTCTTTTATCTATATCACGAATTTTAACCCTGTTTACTTAAGTTTCGTATAAGAGGGGGAGAACTCTTATAGTTGGTACATGTATAACAGCAGAACTCATGTATGCAAGAGTTGTCTTTCTTTAATATTGATAAATGTTTTTGAGGTTTAAATTCTTGGATTATCGATTCATTTGAATGTTATATATTTTAAATTATTAAATAAGTATGCAAAAGGAAACTCAATAATTTAAATAAGAAGAATTAGTATTTTCAAATTCATCTTGTGAAGACTCAGATATATAACATTGAAATTAAAATATTGAGAACAGCTCAAAATATTAATGTAAAACACAACTCTACATTTTCATCATGTAACTGGTGGTCTTGATCAAATGTTGTGAAAGGAGGGGGGAGTTGTAATATATTAGCAGGATTTTGCTATAGCTTCTGTTTAACTGTCTCTCTCGGGTTACTTAGATTACTCAAGAAGAAGGGGGGGGGGGGGGGTTGATTTACATACATATTCAACTTCATCTCCAGAACCGCTGAACAGATTTTTATGAAACTTGGTAGGAATGAAGTAATCATTGTCCCCTACAAGTAATACAGAGAAAGTATGTCCTTTACATGGAACCAAAATTTCAAAATTATCATGGACTTTTGTGAGGAATATGCAAGACGTTTGGCAAAGAAAGAGGATGTACAGCTCGACACACTATCCGAATGGATAAAATCCATCAGAGGGTTACTTTTATCTAAAATTAACCGATTAAAATCAACCGTGAGCACCAGATTCGAGTCTATATTTAAAGACCCTGATGTTATCACAGAGCTTACCTACCTCCAAGAACATTATGTCATCACACCAGCGGACAAAGCCTCAAATAATTACACATTTACTTGCAAAAAGTTCTATTTCGAAAGTCTAGTTAAAGAGTTGGGTTTAAATTCGACACCTGGAAATCCCACTTACACTCCAACAAACCTTTCTGCCTCTGAAATAATAGATAACCACAAATCAGCTCTTTCTTCCTTTGGCTTCCAAACTAACAATCTAGATTTAGATTTACCATACTTATACTGCATACCTAAAATGCATAAGAATCCGTACAAACAACGTTTCATCGCTGGTTCCTCAAAATGTTCTACCAAATCTGTATCGATCTTACTCACCAGAGTTTTATCTGAAATCAAATCTGGGCTTCAAAAATATTGTTCGACAGTATATTCTCGCAGTGGTATCAACCAGATGTGGATTTTAAAGAATTCGAAGGAACTTTTAGAACATCTGAAATCCACTCATTTTAGTAAAGTTCATTCGATCAAAGCCTTTGATTTTTCGACACTTTACACTACAATTCCACATTCTAAATTGAAAGAAAGACTCGCAAAAATTATAAGTAATGCGTTTACAAGTAAGAACGGTAATCGCAAATACAAATTTATTGTTGTGAACTATGACAAAACCTACTTTGTAAAAGAAAAGTCCGATTCTGAAAATAAGTACACTGAAACAGATATTATTCAGATGTTAAACTTTTTGATCGACAACATTTTTGTGGTGTTTGGAGGAAAGGTCTTTCAGCAAATTGTCGGAATTCCAATGGGGACCAATTGTGCCCCACTCCTTGTCGACATTTTCCTTTACTCGTACGAAGCTGAATTCATTCAATCTTTGGTCTCTGAAGGGAAAAGATACTTAGCTTCTGACTTCAACTTCACTTATAGATACATAGACGATGTTTTGTCCATCAATAATCCGAAATTCGCAGATTACCTGAGCAGAATCTATCCTTCAGAGCTTGAAGTCAAAGAAACTACAGAGACAAATAATTCAGCATCCTATTTGGACATAATCTTGTCCTACGACACTGATGGTCACATGAACACCTCACTCTATGACAAACGTGACGACTTCAATTTCAGCATTACAAACTTTCCTTTTCTGAGTAGCAACATCCCTTCATCGCCTGCTTATGGCGTGTTCATATCTCAGTTGATACGCTATGCCAGAGCAAGTACGAAATATATGGATTTTGTTCTGAGAGCTAGGCGTCTTTCAGATAAGCTTCTCAGTCAGGGATATGTTTGTGACCGACTAACATCGTCACTGAGGAAGTTCTACGGTCGATATGGGGAACTCGTCATACACTATGATGTCCCACTCTCCAGAATGGTGGGTGATATTCTGTCATAGACCATTTGAACCATCCAACCCAAGATTGTACTCTATATCTTCCGAAATGGAAGTTACCGGATGTGACAGTTCTACCGAATTGAAGCGGCGGGTGTTGCATGCAAGCAGGAGATGCTTACTCTTCCTGGGCACCTGATCTCACTCCCATATCGGGAGTTCGCTTCTTTTCATGTGGTGGAGGTTTTTGTTTGTTTGCTTTGGTTCCTGTTTTGTCCTGATTTTGTATGCCTTCGGTTTCTGATTTTCTGAATTATCGATTTTGTGCTGTATACAGGGATATGGTCATTATCCATATTTGTCATTGTTGTTTTTTGTCCGGATTTGTCAACAGGTGGCACCACCAGAGGCAAAAATAGGTCATGGGAGGTACCCTCATTTGACAAACTTTTTCATCGGAACGGAAGCACGTATCGACAAACCGAAAGCATCAGAATTATCTAGAGAGATGTCTTAAGAAGTGTTGTTAATTTTTGTTCCACTCTGAAGTCAGGGTTTTTTCCTTTTACAAACTTCTTTTTGTTTGATATGCTTAGTTTACGTAGTTTTCAGGTGAGCTATTGTTGTCCTCTTGGACCTCTTGTTTTAGGAGGTTCGCTACTTCTGCAATTGGAATTCTAATAATTTCTGAATAATTGATGAGTACTTCCTTGATGCTTATTTATCGATACATGTAATACATTGTAATTCTAATAGTTCTTCTATTACTATATCTGTGTGCACCATACGCACAATTTAATAGATAACTTCAAATTAGTCATTCCTGAAATAATTCTAGCGTTCGAAATTTCTGTTCACAAAAATTTCTAAAATTTTTGAAACCTGGGTCCTGTAGCATCATATCCCAGTCATCTTGCTATGTCTTCCGGTATATTTTGGACATGATTTCCACATATCTTAGCCATATTTCATTGTTTAGATTGAGGATCACTGACGGGGTTTAAATAACCGAAACGTGCATGTCTGATCCATGCTGTAAATTCATCTGCTTTTAAATAATGCTAATGAATTTGAAGACGTTTAACAATTGAAATAGTATTCAAAAAACATATTAATGTATCAAACTCGACAAGTTTGGCTTGATTATATGAATGTCAGCTACAGTGACTTCTTATCTACATTCAGTCATCTACTTCTCATGAATATTTTTTGTAGACGATCAGCATAGAATGGCTAATAAGAGTGTTGCTAAATGATTAAAAGTCGCACATGAGCGTAGTACTACTTAATAAATCCTAACTTTCGTTTTCACTAAACAAAGAAAGATACCTCTAAGTGTATATCATTAAACATACTGTAAACGTGATTATTTTCACGTGGGAGAAATATTCGCAAAAAACGCGAAAATTACCACCAGACGAAAATGTCCACGTTTACAGTAAGTTATTCCTTTTGAATAGATGTATATATTTGATCTGTTCAATGATGCAGGTTGTAAGACGAAAGCTGATTGTCCAATTAGTATGTGTACTTTATATTTCTTTGGACGGCAATACAATAGTGGATTCTGGGACTGCTATAATTCCAAATGTATCTGTAGCTACTAAACTGGACGAAAGAGGAATGGTAAGATATTTCTTAAAGACATCTAATTTCTATCAATCTAATACATGAATAAAATTATTCACTTTCATATAAAGAATAAGTACAATACTTAAGTTGAAAAAAATCTCAAGTACAAAATCGATGATCGACAAATCATCTAACCAAGGGCATACTAGGAATGATGTCATCAGTTTGATTGTATTGTAAATATTTTCTTTTGGCATTTTCAGAATGCGGAGCAGATTATTCATGTAACAAGAATCCTCACTAAATTTCATCTCTGAGCAGACTTTAGTTATTTGATTGGTTGATATACCAGATAAAAAGAACCAATCGCAGTTCAGGAATCAGAGATCCAGGAGAGTGGCTATATGCAAGGCCAACATTCGAACATTTCTGTATCAAAAATTCTTGAAATTTCTAAAACGTGGGTCCTGTTGCATCATATCCCACCAATCCTGCTACATTTTTTCAGTACATTTTTGGTCATAATAATGTTCACACTGTTAGGCCATATTACAGTGTTTAGACTGAGGATCACTGACGAGGGTTAAGTACCCGAAACGTGCATGTCTGGTCCATGCTGCAAATCTATCTGCTTTTAAATGATGCTATTCAATTTGAAGACGTTTAACATTTGATGCACTGAGAAACGGGAGTGTTTTCCCTCTGTGACAGAGGTCAGCATGATTCCTGTCGTTTAAGGTCTATTAAATACGTATGTATCATTACCTGTTGCGAAAATATGAAATTTAGTCACTTCCCTCCTCTGAGACAAGTGTCTGACATAACTGTTATACGTCAACATCTCTTTCATATCATAAGCACATGTGGGAAAAAAGGACCAAGAATTACGCGTGATTCGTTAATATACGATTATTTCCGCGACTGAGTGATGTACATAAATTAACGTTTGGTTCTAATTGTTTAACTGTCTTCTTTGTGATTGATCACCAATGTTTTTCTCTAGAGGCTGAAACATTTCACATGACCTTGCAATGAGAAAGTAAGTGTTTATATAAAATTTGTTTTTCATTATGTCATTTATGTGTCACGTTCTTGTGGGTTTGTTTCACTGGGTGAGTGCAGGGTCGTCCTGCTGGAGATAATTACGTTTCCCATACAATCAGGAGAGGCTGACTCTCCCGGGCATCTGGCCTCACTTTGGAATGTTATTTATTCCGAGGTTCTCGACTTTGAGACGTAATATCTGATAGGTACTTCTCTGATGTTTATATTAGTTCGTTTATTGAGACCTCTGTGTATCGTGATACATGGGAAGAATATTGCTTATGTTTTCCGTATAACAATTCTGTTAATGATATAGTTGATGGTCGTCCAAGGTCGGCAGTGGATCTCCCTTGTTTTATGTGGTGTACATATGTATGCCTTGTTTCATTAAAACGGGTTACTTTTTTTTCATTGTTTCATAATTTGTTGCAATTTATTCCATTTGCTGAAGTTTAAAACACAAATCTGAAGTATGAATGACGATTGCAGTAACATAAAAAGTATCCACGTCAACGCTGTAACATGAACGATACCCTCGTCAACGCTGTAATATGAACAATACCCACGTCAACGCTGTAACATGCGCCAGCCGGTATTGGTTTGTCAAAATGTTTAAATATAATTGAACGTTTGAATGTTTGAATAACAAATACATTTTCCAAAACAATTATAAAAGCTGTGTACACGTGGTACCCCATTTTGAAAAAAAAAAATGATCTTGTTAAGTACCCAAAATTAATGTTAAACGTCTTCATATTCAATACTATCATTTAAGAGCAGATAAATTTGTAGCATGGACCAGACATGCACATTTCGAGTACTTAAGTGAAGTGTCCGAAACATGCATGTCTGGTCTCTTCTGCAATTTTATCTGTTCTTAATGATGCACTTGAATTTGAAGATGTTAGACATTGGGATATAAATAACGAATTTGTTCTTGTTTCGTAAATTTCTATTTTTGGTTTGCTTTTATTAGATCACCTGAGCCAAAGGTTCAAGTGAGCTATTGTCATAGTGCTCCGTTCGGCATTTGTCAACCGTATGTCCGTCCGTCCGTAAACTTATTCCCTCCTCAACAATTGCACAGAATTTCATTAAAGGGATCATGAAGACTGATATTGGCCCTATTTCCGAAGATTGTACTTAGATGAATATTTGTTTATAATTTGATACTTTGTGAAGTTCTTTTAAAAGTGATTTATGAATATGTATTTTGTAAATAATGTAACGTATAAATATCAATTCTCTGTAAGGATCAAACTATTTGGGAAATAGCATGTCATGGATTTCTATGATTTTCTCTGTATATGGTACATATGCATGTATAATAATAATACAATAATACAAAAATATCAATTTTTTGAAAATGAATATTCCGGTTGCCATGGAAACGAGGTCTGTCTATTTATAGCACAAAAACAATGGTAAACTAAGTCATCTTTGGTTATTATGTTGCCATGGAAACCATCCTTAGAGCTTATTGGTATAAACAACTTATAATCTTTAAAACCTTTATTTTTAAAAACAATAACAATTCTTTGAAATTTCTTTCAGTTGAGCGAATCCTATCAAATCAAAATCAGTCAAACATTTCCAAAAAATAAGGTCAAAATTAAGGCGTATGTTTGTCCAATTTTTACCATTTTTAAGCAAACACCATCAATGTTGTCAGGACAAAATAGATTTCATTTGACAAATATAATGATCACTGAAAAAAAATAAGTGGGACCTTGTTTTCTTTTCCTACATTTTGATGTCAAAAATGGTTGCCATGGCAACTTCTTCTTTGACACATGATGGCTATATCTTATCAAATTGACTTTTAGCATGGTTTAAATGAGTTATATTGCTTAAGCTTTATGTAGGGACAACAGAAGAAATTATTTTTTGTTTGAGCGCTTCTAAAATTTGTCAAGGTCATTGACTCTAAGTTCAAGGTCAATTGAAAATAAAGGTTCAAATTCCAATAAAATTTGCATTGTTGTTGTTATTCATTTTTACTAATTTTAGGCTTGATTGTCTTATATTTGTATCAAAAATACTTCTTTCTAAAATTAGGACCGATAGGTGAAAAAACATTACAATTTTTTGTTCAGAACATTTCTCCTAAAAAAAATAAGCCCCAGACAAAAAATCATGAAAATCTCACATTTTTTATATGTATGTATGAAATACTAGTTACAAATCAATGATGTAATTGATTTTGAGATTTTTGCAACTTTGGTCGATAGATAGGGTATATATCCAAAATCACCATGTATGTGTTTGTTTTATTCAATACCACATGATTTTCGAGTAACTGCATCTCATATTTTTCAAAAAAGTCACAGAATTTTGCCAATTGTAGTGACCTGCATTCAAGATGACCTTGACATTGGGTCCTGTGACCTTGAAAACATTTTAAGTATTTTTTTAATCAATAATGCTCTGTTATATGCACTGTTAATGCTTAAAAATATATTACGGACAGCTAAAAAAAATTACCAGTAAATTACTCTATGTGTATTAGCACTGAACAAAATGTCACCATGGTAACAATTTTTTATACCCTTTTGAATAAAATTGTGAAGATGTCCCATTCAAATTTTAACGTTTTCTTAAAGATCGGGAATTAAACTTAAAAGGTAATTGGCTGAAGAAATCAAGTTAGCCTGACATTTCAGATTATTTGCCCATAAAATTGAGCAAAATCATGTTAAATTAGGAGCTTTTTCTGTCTTAAATAGGGCCTCTTCAAGACAGGTTTTCTGTCTACATTTTGATCATATTGACAAAAAGAATAGCGGGCAGAAGCATACTTCTTGTGTAGTATTCATACTAATAAAGATATAAAGAGAAAAATTAAGGAAATTTCAGTTGAAGCATACTGCATGTGAATGTCTGGTCGATGCTGTAAATTTATCTGCTCTAAATTGATGCTAATGAATTTTAAGACATTAAACATTTTTGTGTAGTATTTATACAATAAACGATATAAAGAAAAAAAAATGGTGTGAGTTGGTATTCCTTGTCCCTCTTGTGTCTCTTTCTGTAAGTGTCTGCTCTGTGGTTTTGCATTGGGTATTTTGCGGTTCTGTTGTGGTTGCTGCAACCGAGTGTTCTTGGAGACCTCGTTGAGGTCAGTATGAAGGTTAATAAGATGCCATCGGAGAGAACAGGGCGGTGTTAAAAGACCTCGGTCTTTAGCCTCTGTCTTTAGATATCGGTCTTTATCCTTTTCTTACAGAACAACTTGATTTTCATTCATCATTTTTGATAGAATGGATATTTATTTCGTATTACCAACGATCGTCCGAACATGAGACACTACGGATATAACTTGCCTGACGTTACAAAAAATTCGATTCATCGACGGCAAATAGCTACCAGCGATGTCTGAGAAACAAAGTCCTAAAGTCACTGTGCGCTAATTTATCGACCAGATGGTGTCAATGCGCTAAATTAAGTTTGCGCCAAAAGGTTTTTATCCCTCATTTCACTTAAATATATTTTAGCTTAATATTCTCGTTTTACAGTATTCGTTTATAATATCCCCATAGCAACCGAAGAATTTCCTCAAAGATGATTTCAGCCGTTGTGTAATATAACCCTGAACAAGGAGCTTACTTGCAAGCCGCCTGACTCTAACGATGAAATATTCATATTTGGAACATGCCATGAAGTATCCATATCGTATCGTACAGACAGTCAGTAAAAATAAAAAAAGAAAAGAAATACAAAAAGTCATATATTATAGAAAAGTAATTGCATGTTATAATTTTCTCTTTCTCACTAACTTGAGCTTTTTGTGCAATTCGCATTCCGTTCATTTCAAATTTTACAACACCCAACATCCACGCAAATCAATATTTATGAGGACCCGATACTGTAATTGTTTCGAGTTTCTTATTCATTTGCAAATGCAATTAGCAGTCGTGATAACAATGTTATAGTCTCGATTTGAAAGTGATACAGTGTTTCGACGGTTTTCATATGCATGATGTAATTTAAGGCCCGTCTCATCAGGGGTCCACCTTAATAGTATGTCATGTTTCCTGCAGTTTTGAATATATTCATTGAAATTAGCGTTAAGCTCTTTTTAATCTGACAAAATTGCAAAGAGAGATCATATTCATTCCACGCAATCTAATAATAGACAAATTAGGAATCGATATTACGTACGGTTAAACGACAGTCACGCCACTCCCTACCTGACAATTTAAGGTTTTTCATTTTCTAGTTCTTATCTCCTCAAGGTTTTTCATTTTCTAGTTCTTATCTCCTCCCTTCTTTTATTATGATTCGAGTCAATTATCTTTACCATAAACATTAACTACTGACCAATATATGTATTGAAAAATATTTTGAAAATTCGACTGTTTTTCCCATGAAACTGTATATCAAACATCTTTGGAGTTTTAGGGGTGCCCTTATGTAATACCCCAATTTTTTTTTTAATTTTTTTTTTTTCGTAATAAAGATGTAACACTAATGTTTGGTCTTTTTCTATGGGAAACACTTTGATCTAGTGAAAGAATGTCAAAATGATTTGAACTGGGTGATGCTTGTCTTTGTAGTTATAGAAATAGTTTGTCGATATTACTAAAACATTTTGGGGGTATTCTTATCGTTCAAGCCATAACATAATTTGTATTCCTGTAGTCGTGATTTCCAATATCTATATACATTATTTTATGAAATAATTCAAAATTAAGAAATTCTATCTGTTATTTAACGATTGATATAACCTATTTAAGTAGTCGAAAATGCAATGATGTTTGGCAATATATCACAATTGTATAATAGCCAAAAACGCGAATATGACACCATGCGCGAAAAATTCCATATTTACAGTAACTCAAAAGAGCAAACTAATTTGACTGAATTCTCTTCAATTAAGAAATTTATTATCCCAAAACTAATGCGTTCCATTGGAAGAGTTTTGCAGATGTATTAATTTACTATTAAAGTTTATCTAATATCTTCATATTAAATAATACATCGGAATGAATGTCAAACACAAAAGCTGATACCAGATTCGAAAACCACAAACAGACATACACAATAACACAGCTCCACAGAAACACGAAGGACAAACAGACGGAGACAATAACACAGCTCCACAGAAACACGAAGGACATGCAGACGGAAACAAATAACACAGCTCCACAGAAACACAAAGGACAAACAGACGGAAACAAATAACACAGCTCCACAGGAATACGAAGGACAAACAGACAGAAACAAATAACACAGCTCCACAGAAACACGAAGGATAAACAGACGGAGACAAATAACACAGCTCAACGGAAACACGAAGGACAAACAGACGGAAACAAATGACACAGCTCAACGGAAACACGAAGGACAAACAGATGGAGACAATGAAACAGCTCCACAGAAACACGAAAGACAAACAGACGGAGACAATGACACTGCTCCACAGGAATACGAAGGACAAACAGACAGAAACAAATAACACAGTTCCACAGAAACACGAAGGATAAACAGACGGAGACAAATAACACAGCTCAACGGAAACACGAAGGACAAACAGACGGAAACAAATAACACAGCTCAACAGAAACACGAAGGACAAACAGACGGAGACAATGACACAGCTCCACAGAAACACGAAGTATAGCTAATCTAATGAACTATCTACACTACATGTGTGGAAGGCATTGTAGAATGCATGTTTTCCGTGATTCGATGCTAAAGTTTTAAATTTTTAAATCATGGGGTTAAATCAGCATTTTTATATTTGATTCAAGAATCCGTGACATTCAATTTAAGCCGTTTATATTCCGCCTTTTTGTGTGTTTGTCCATCTTTCGTGTATTTGTTTTTGAGCGTGGTCATTTTGATAGATTATTTATTATCATTTGTTCTCCGGAATGTTACAAGAGAGTTATTTTTCAAAATTTAGAAAATCTACACAATCTCTTGATTTTGTTGCTTGATTATAACTTCCCACGGTATATTTTCTGAACTTTACTTACATTTCAATTCATTAAGAAAACCATTATTCTGGCTCGATTTCTCCACACAAAATGTAAAATACAGGGCACAAGACTTAATGAATCGCTGCTAAAAATGTTTGTTGGTCGAGTTATAAACACAAAAATTGAGGGAAAACATAAAGTGCTACTATATCGGTTTTCCTTTTTTCTGCTCGTAAACACATGATTAATATTCAATGTATGCATACACAAACCTCGTAGTTGACGACAGGGCTCCAACCACGTCCTCTTAAAATATGGATTCTCTGTACAAACCTAAAGAATCAGACCACGACATGTCTAAGATTTTGGACATGTTTGTATACAAGATGTATATAATGTCCTCAGATTGAAATGACTTTCAATTTTTTTTTCTGATGTTGCGTTGCATTGGTAACCAAGGTTTTGTATGAAAATTCCTTTAAACAAGGCATTTTTATGCATCCCGTTAACATAGAAACAAATGTTGCATGTATATGTAATTTTCTTTACAGATTCATTAAATCCTCTTAAGTCAGTATAGTTTAATGATCCACGGAAGACGACGAAACCAAAGACTCAGAAAAAGAGATAGAGTACACCGTAACCTCAAGGATCTTATGATCATTGCACTCAACGGCGGCATATGCGAACGGCGACATGCTCTCATTAGTCCAAGCAGTTCATTTGAAATCAATCTTGGATGAAGCAGAGGTCGCATTCTTTAGAAATACTGATTGATTCAGATTTAATATCATTGTTGCATTCGAAGAGAATAAACTTTACCCTGTTATTAAAAACACCTCCCCTAAAAGACGATTCATAAAAATGTCATTTATTAACAAAGGTTTTGATTTTCTAAACATCTCTACTATTTTGCGGGATCATCGCGTACAAAGTACCATTCCTCAATATTTTGAAAATTTAGATCCTCCTCTTATTTGTTACAAGTATAAGAAACCTGCTTCTTGTGTAATGTGCAATGTCTGAATATCTATATAAACCAGCTTGTCATATCGTTACATATGACTTTTCTATTATTCCAGACAGATAGCTCCGTGATTTCTCAAAAAAAAGGACCTTAGTATAGAATGACAAATATGGATAATGATCATATCCCTGTGTACAAAATCGATAATTCAGAAAATCTGAAACCGAAGGCATACAAAATCAGGATAAAACGGGAACCAAAGCAAACAAACAAAAACCTCCACCATATGAAAATTAAGAAGCGAACTCCCGATATCGACCAGGTGTCCAGGATGAGTAAGCATCTCCTCCTTGCATGCAACACCCGCCGCTTCAATTCGGTAGAAATGTCACATCCGGTAACTTCCATTTCGGAAGACATAGAGTACAATCTTTGGTTGGATGGTTCAAATGGTATATGACAGAATATCATCCACCATTATGAAGAGTGGGACATGATAGTGTATGACGAGTTCCCCATATCGACCGTAGAACTTCCTCGGTGACGATGTTAGTCTGTCACAAACCTATCCCTGACTGAGAAGCTTATCTGAAAGACGCCAAGCTCTCATCTAAGATAGATTTTATTAAATGTCGCGAAGTGCTAAAGGAAGCCTTTGATAACTATACCAAACGATGGTGTAAATCGAAAGGGGTCGAATCGCATGCTCTGAATGACTGGAAAAACCTCAATTGCGATATTACTGATATTCGAATAGATAGTATCCATAAGAAATCCTCTTCTTTTTGAAAATTCATGTTCTAAATCTGGAAGATATTTAAAATCCATGTTACGTAGTTTACATGAAAAATATGTCTTCGCGCCTGAAGATAAAGCAGCCAACAACACCATAATCATTTGAAAACGTTACTACATATCAACTTTAGTTTCGGAACTTTCGTCAACAAATACTTATATGAAAAGTAATGAAAGTGTCCCTACATCTTGAACAAATATAACAGCGAAATTTCTTCATTCAATATCCCCATTTCTAAATTGGATCTTCCTTAAATATACTGCATACCAAAACTGCACTAGTCCCCTTAAAAATTCTGATTCATTGCTAATTCTAGCAACTGCTCAACTACAATTATGTTTAAATTCTTACGTCAGCACTCACGTTGCAAAATATTGTAAAACTGTTCTTAACAGGAATAATGTAAACTTCTTTTGGTCTATTAAAAATTCAGGGGTTGTGATTGACAAAATAAAATCTAGAAATTTTCAAGCGATTTCTCATACCACTTTTCTAACGTGTTCACCATGCTTCCTCAAGACAAGATTAATGACCGTTTGTCCAAACTCATAAACTGGTGTTTGATCTAGAGGGGAAATCTTATATCTGCACATCTGATTCAAACGGTTTCTTTTCCGCAACCGAATACAAATCATACAAATCATGGACATGTAGTGACCTATGTATTGCCTTGTCCTTCCTTTTTGGACAACATTTATGTAAGCTCGTAAAAAAGTTCCCCGCGAGGGGTTTGACAGTAAGTGTTTTGAATATACTGCCCTGACATTGTCGCCATAGCACTTTCTATATAGACAGAACCATAGACAGTGCATGTATTTATTATATTTATTGTCGTGCGTGAACATCAACGGCTAGCCAACAGGGGATGCTTACTCCTCCCGGGCACCTGGTCCCACCTCTAGCTTGCTAGGGGTCCGTCGATGCTCCATTTGGTGCTCTATTGTGAGTGCTGTTGAGAATATCGTCAGGATCTTCTTTAACTCATTTGTGTCACACTTATGCCCTTTGCCGTGTGGAGCTCGTAAAAAAGTTCCTCGCGAGGGGTTTGACAGTGTTTTGAATATTGTTCCCTGACATTGTCACCATAGCACTTTCTATATAGACAGAACCATAGACAGTGCATGTATTTATTATATTTATTTTCGTGCGTGAACATCAACGGCGGGTGCGGCTAGCCAACAGGGGATGCTTACTCCTCCCGGGCACCTGGTCCCACCTCTAGCTTGCTAGGGGTCCGTCGATGCTCCATTTGGTGCTCTATTGTGAGTGCTGTTGAGAATATCGTCCGGATCTTCTTTAACTCATTTGTGTTACACTTATGCCCTTTGCCGTGTGGAGCTCGTAAAAAAAGTCCCCGCGAGGGGTTTGACAGTAAGTGTTTTGAAAATTGTTTCCTGACATTATCGCCATAGCACTTTCTATATAGACAGAACCATAGACAGTGCATGTATTTATTATATTTATTTTCGTGCGTGAACATCAACGGCGGGTGCGGCTAGCCAACAGGGGATGCTTACTCCTCCCGGGCACCTGGTCCCACCTCTAGCTTGCTAGGGGTCCGTCGATGCTCCATTTGGTGCTCTATTATGAGTGCAGTTGAGAATATCGTCAGGATCTTCTTTAACTCATTTGTGTCACACTTATGCCCTTTGCCGTGTGGAGCTCGTAAAAAAGTTCCCCGCGTGGTGTTTGACAGTAAGTGTTTTGAATATACTGCCCTGACATTGTCGCCATAGCAATTTCTATATAGACAGAACCATAGACAGTGCATGTATTTATTATATTTATTTTCGTGCGTGAACATCAACGGCGGGTGCGGCTAGCCAACAGGGGATGCTTACTCCTCCCGGGCACCTGGCCCCACCTCTAGCTTGCTAGGGGTCCGTCGATGCTCCATTTGGTGCTCTATTGTGAGTGCTGTTGAGAATATCGTCAGGATCTTCTTTAACTCATTTGGTGAAAATCTCTACAAGCAAGTTGTAGGGATTCCAATGGGTACATTTGTACTAATTATTCGCCTCTTTTTGCAGATTTTTTTTCTATACACTTATGAAAAAGAATGTATCCAAAATCTTTAAAAGCAAACAAAACATGATGATTTGAAATGTTCCATTGGTTCTTCAATGTACCTGGATGACATTCTTACTATGGACAATTCCGGTTCTTAAAAGTGTAAAAATGCTACATAAGTATAATCTCGAAGGGTCCCAACTCTATACCTTCTTGAAGAAAATTCCAAACCAATTTTCCATGCACCAGACACGTGTTTCGAATATTAAATTCTCATCAGTGATGCTTTCAGCGGAGCAACCAAAATAATTTCAGTAGCGCCCTCTTTAATTGTTTTGAATTTAGATTTATACATTTACATTACAGAGAGTACGCGGCTCCAAATTTCCTGTAGGGTCGATTCAGTAGCATATCCAAATAAAATCTATGTTCAAACTAGCATTGGAGGGATGGTGCTAAGATGTTAAACTCCTTTAATTTCGATGATATTTATCGGTGAAATGGCTAGTTTCCGAAATAGCAAAAAAATATATATGATGTCACATTGATAAAAGGCCAAAACAATGCTTCTTTCAGGTGACAGAGCTTGAAAGAAGTAATTAATACACTTGACAAACATCATGCCACGGGGAACGATTTTAACTGCTCCACACTGCAACGTGAAATAAGTGTCTATATGAATAATGTCGAAGGGTTCCAACACTATACCTTCTTGAAGAAAATTCCAAACCAATTTTCCATGCACCAGACACGTGTTTCGAATATTGTATTCTCATCAGTGATGCTTTCAGCGGAGCCACAAAAATAATTTCAGTAGCGCCCTCTTTAATCTTTTGAATTTAGATTTTTACATTTACATTACAGAGAGTGCGCGGCTTCAAATTTCCTGTAGGGTCGATTCAGTAGCATATCCAAATAAAATCTATGTTCAAACTAGCATGTGAGGGATGGTGCTAAGATGTTAAACTCCTTTAATTTCGATGCTACATAAGTATTGGCTCTAAACAAGGCAAACGTTACAAATACAGAAACACTCTTTTTGGACCTAAATATCAAAATTGTTCATGGAGATATTTATACAAGTGTGTTCGTGTGACAATAGAGATGATTTTGGATGCAGCATGGTAAATGTTCCCTATCTTAACATTGATGTTCCTAGATAACCGTCATAGTGTATCTACATTTCACAGCTCATCCGGTATGCTAATGTTTTGGATTTTCATAGTAGAAATTAACAAAGTTGGAAGACATTTTTCGGTCAAAGTTTTCGCTTTCACAAACTAGTAAAGACTTTCTAGAAATTTTACAAAAAATATTATCAACTTCTTTCGAAATTCGGCCCCATAAAAGCAACAGAGTATATTACTTTGGATATATCACAGCCTGCGTCTTATGGTGACATAATTAACAAAATAAGAAGGATCAAAGGTAGACAGCATAACCATCGAAAATGCGTCAGAATCATTAAACGCCTTTTATACCGTAGATATGATCCTAAGGCAACCAGACGGATACTCGGCTTGGTGCATGACCAGTCTACAGTCTTTTACCAGCGCATTCTTAAGACTTGCACTCTGACTGACTGTGAAGACGGGACTCTATGACGGGCCCTTTCCAAATTTCTGTAGAAAAAACAGGGCGCCGACCATCTGTCCTCTCTGAATGTCAGTCGGACTCATCGGGTGATAAAATACATGAGCTTTCTACAGTCGGCAGAACAAGGACTGTATTTCGTATGCCCCATTTTTATATCCATTTACATATTCATCTGTGTTGCTTTGGTCCTTGCGGTTTTTTTATCTTGTTTGTGGTCAACTAACAATGAGGAGGGTGTTTTACACTACAATTGTATATTCTTAGAGACCTCTGCGTAATCATATAGGTGGGAGTGTTGTGCGCACGTAATCCAGGATAATCACACCTTCTGCTACTCAAATTATATAGCAGAGTCCTAAGTCGGCACCGGTTGCCCATTGGTCTCGTTGGGTTATGTGTTGTCTTTTGTGTTACATGTTTCTATTGCGAGAGCTGACGTTCCATGTCCCTTTTGAGTCTATTTTTGTTGGTGTTTTTGCATTGGGTGTTTTAGGGTCTTGCTGTGGGTGCTTCAACCGAGTGTTTTTGATGATCCCCTCTAACTTTTGGGTGTTTAATTCTAGTTGGTCGCGAAATGATTCTCTGAAAATTTGCACGTGACCAACCAGAATTACCCACCCATGAACACTGAAAGCAAGAAAGTCATCCATTAAATGGTATGACAATATATATCAGAAAATATATAAGCATCATCATTTGTTTAGATAATAATAGTCATATTTGTATTTGGTGAATATTGAACATAGTGGAAAACAAATGATTTTCATGGCATGTGCTGCCTACTCGTAAATCAGTAAAAACAGTATATTTTGCTGGCGCCTCATGAAAAGAAAGGAGAGGATCTCCAACAAAACTAGTTTGCAGCACCCACAGCAAAACCAAAAAACACCCCATGTAAAAAACACAGAACAGGCACCAAGAGAAAGAGACACAAAAGGGACAAGGAACACCAACTCACACCATAGAAGCATTAAACATAAAAGACCACACATAAACCAACGAGACCAATGGGCAACCGTTGCCGACTTAGGACGGCCATCTGCTACGTAAGAAGAAGACGGTGTGGTTATCCTTGATTACGTGCGCACAACCCTCCCACTATTCCGATTTCCCAGAGGTCTCGAAGAACGCACAATTATGGTTGGTGTAAAACAACCTCCTCACTGATAGATGACCACACAAAAACAAGACCGGAAAACGTAGGGGTCCAAGCAACAAATATGTAAATGGATATAAAAAGGGGACGTGCGTAATACTGTCCATTCTCTGCCGGCTGTAGCAAGCTCATATATGTTACCACCCGAGGAGTCCGACTGGCATTCAGAGAGGACAGGTGGTCGGGGCCCTGTCTTCTCTAAAGAGGTTTGGACAGGGCCCGTCATAGAAGAAGGGAGGAGATCTCCAACAAGACCCCTTTGCAGCATCAACAGCAAAACACCAAGACACCCCGATGCAAAAACACAAAAGACGAGTACAGCACGAGACGGAAAAGAGAAAGGAGGGGATCTCCAACAACACTAGGTTGCAGCACCCACAGCAAAATCCCAAAACACCCATGCAAAAAACACAGAACAGATACCCACAGAAAGAGACGCAAAATGGACAAGGAACACCAACTCACAACATAGAAACATAAAAGACTACACATAAACCAACGAGACCAATGGGCAACCGGTGCCGACTTAGGACGGCCATCTGCCAAGTAAATAGCAGACGGTGTGGTTATCCTGGATTACGTGCGCACAACCCTCTCACTTCTCCAGTTACCTAGAGGTCTCGAAGAACGTACAAATGTGGTGTAAAACAACCTCCTCACTGTAAGATGACGTCACACAAACAAGACCGCGAAACGCAGAGGCCCCAGAGACACAGATGAATATGTAAATGGATATAAAAAGAGGGTATGCGTAATACAGTCCGTGCTCTGCCGGCTGTAGCGAGCTCATGTATGTAATCACCCGAGGAGTCCGACTGACATTCAGAGAGGACAGGTGGTCGGGGCCCTGTCTTCTCTAAAGAGGTTTGGACAGGGCCCGTCATGGAGTCCCGTCGTCACAGTCAGTCAGAGTGCAAGTCTTAAGAATGCGCTCGTACAAGACTGTATATTGGTCAAGTACCAAGCTTAGTGTCCGTCTGGTGACATTAGGATCATATCCACGGTATAAAAGGCGTTTGATGACTCTGACGCATTTTCGATACATATGCTGTCTACCTTTGATCCTTCTTATTTTGTTAATTATGTCACCATAAAATGCAGGTTGTGAAATACCTAAAGTAATATACTCCGTTGCTTTTATGGGTCCGAATTTCAAAAGAACTTGATCATAATTTTTGTAAAATTTCCAGAAAGTCTTTACTAGTTTGTGAAAGCGAAAACCTTGACCTAAAAGTTTCTTTGTAATTTGCAGATTTCTATTATGAAAATCCAAAACATCAGTACATGCTCTAGCATACCGGATGAGCTGTGAAATATAGATACCGTATGACGGTAATCTAGGGACATCACCGTCAAGCCAGGGGAAATTTACTATGTTGAATCCAAAATCATCTCGTTTGTCATATACACTTGTATGAATTTCTCCATTGACAATTTTGATATTTAGGTCCAAAAATGGTGTTTCAGTGTCTGTAAAGTTTGCCTTGTTTAGAGTCAATTCTTGTGGATAAATAACATCTTTATACTTTTCAAAAACAGGATTATCGATAGTAAGAATATCATCAAGGTACCTTGAAGTACTAATGAAGCATTTCACATCATCATGTTTCCTTTGCTTTTGAAGATTTTGAATAAATTCCTTTTCATATGTGTATAAAAATAAATCTGCAACAAGAGGCGCACAATTTGTACCCATAGGAATCCCTACAACCTGCTTGTAGAGATTCTCACCAAATCTTACATAAATGTTGTCCAAGAGGAAGGACAAGGCACTACACAGGTCGCTACATGTCCATGATTTGTATGATTTGTATTCTGTAGCGGAAAAGAAACCCTTTGATTCAGATGTACAAATATAAAGTTTCCCCTCTCGATTATAGCACCATTTAATGAGTTTGGACAATTGATAATTGATCTTGTCGTGAGGAAGGGTGGTGTACATATTTGAAAAATCGTATGAAGCAATCGTATTGGCTTGAAAATTTCTAGATTTTATCTTGTCAATCACATCCCCCGAATTTTTTATAGACCAAAATAAATTTACATCATTCCTGTTAAGAACAGTTTCACAATATTTTGCAACGTGTTCCTTTACCGCCGTGAGGGCTGACGTCAGATGTCTAGACAAACTTGTAGTTGAGCAGTTGCTAGAATTAGCAATGTATCTAAATTTGTAAGGAGATTTGTGCAGTTTTGGTATGCAGTATATTGTAGGAAGATCCAATTTAGAAATAGGGATGTTGAATGAAGAAATTTCACTGCTATGTTTGCTCAAAATGTTAGGGACACTTTCATTGCTTTTGATATAAGTATTTGTAGACGAAAGTTCCGAAACTAAAGTTGATATATAGTAAAGTTTTCATATGATTATGGTGTTGTTGGCTGCTTTATCTGCAGGAGCGAAGACAAATTTTTCATGTAAATTACGTAATTTGGATTTAAAATATCTTTCAGATCTAGAACTTGGATTTTCAAAAAGATGAGGATTTTTGTGGAAGTTATCTATTCGAATGTCAGTAATGTCCAAAATGAGGTTTTTCCAGTCATTCAGAGAATGCGATTCGACTCCTTCCGATTTACACCATCGTTTGGTATAGTTATCTAAGGCTTCCTTTAGTACTTCGCGACATTTAATAAAATCTATCTTGGACGGGATTCTATACTTAGGTCCTTTTTTGAGAAGACCACGGAGCTGCCTGTCTTGGATAATTGAAAAGTCACCTGTAATAATATGACCAGCTGGTTTATATAGATATTCAGATGTTGCACATTCTCAAGAAGCAGGACATGATTCAAGTATTTTAGGATCTGATGTAACTTTGTTGTAGTTAAAAACGAAATTTCGAATAGGTCTCTTATATTTGTAACAAATAAGAGGAGGTTCTAAATTTTCAAAATATTGAGGAATAGCACTTTGTACACGATGATCCCGAAAAATATTAGAGATGTTAAGAAGATCGAATCCTTTGTTAATAAATGGAATTTTTAAGAATCGTTTTTTAGGTGGGATGTTTTTAACAACTGGATAAAGTTTATTCTGTGCGAATGCAACAATGATATTAAGTCTGAATCAATCCGTATTTCTTAAGAATGCAACCAGTGCTTCATCCAAGATAGATTTCAATTGAACTGCTGGAACTGATGAGATGCGAAAAATTCCATATTTACAGTAACTCAAAAGAGCAAACTAATTTGACTGAATTCTCTTCAATTAAGAAATTTATTATCCCAAAACTAATGCGTTCCATTGGAAGAGTTTTGCAGATGTATTAATTTACTATTAAAGTTTATCTAATATCTTCATATTAAATAATACATCGGAATGAATGTCAAACACAAAAGCTGATACCAGATTCGAAAACCACAAACAGACATACACAATAACACAGCTCCACAGAAACACGAAGGACAAACAGACGGAGACAATAACACAGCTCCACAGAAACACGAAGGACATGCAGACGGAAACAAATAACACAGCTCCACAGAAACACAAAGGACAAACAGACGGAAACAAATAACACAGCTCCACAGGAATACGAAGGACAAACAGACAGAAACAAATAACACAGCTCCACAGAAACACGAAGGATAAACAGACGGAGACAAATAACACAGCTCAACGGAAACACGAAGGACAAACAGACGGAAACAAATGACACAGCTCAACGGAAACACGAAGGACAAACAGATGGAGACAATGAAACAGCTCCACAGAAACACGAAAGACAAACAGACGGAGACAATGACACTGCTCCACAGGAATACGAAGGACAAACAGACAGAAACAAATAACACAGTTCCACAGAAACACGAAGGATAAACAGACGGAGACAAATAACACAGCTCAACGGAAACACGAAGGACAAACAGACGGAAACAAATAACACAGCTCAACAGAAACACGAAGGACAAACAGACGGAGACAATGACACAGCTCCACAGAAACACGAAGTATAGCTAATCTAATGAACTATCTACACTACATGTGTGGAAGGCATTGTAGAATGCATGTTTTCCGTGATTCGATGCTAAAGTTTTAAATTTTTAAATCATGGGGTTAAATCAGCATTTTTATATTTGATTCAAGAATCCGTGACATTCAATTTAAGCCGTTTATATTCCGCCTTTTTGTGTGTTTGTCCATCTTTCGTGTATTTGTTTTTGAGCGTGGTCATTTTGATAGATTATTTATTATCATTTGTTCTCCGGAATGTTACAAGAGAGTTATTTTTCAAAATTTAGAAAATCTACACAATCTCTTGATTTTGTTGCTTGATTATAACTTCCCACGGTATATTTTCTGAACTTTACTTACATTTCAATTCATTAAGAAAACCATTATTCTGGCTCGATTTCTCCACACAAAATGTAAAATACAGGGCACAAGACTTAATGAATCGCTGCTAAAAATGTTTGTTGGTCGAGTTATAAACACAAAAATTGAGGGAAAACATAAAGTGCTACTATATCGGTTTTCCTTTTTTCTGCTCGTAAACACATGATTAATATTCAATGTATGCATACACAAACCTCGTAGTTGACGACAGGGCTCCAACCACGTCCTCTTAAAATATGGATTCTCTGTACAAACCTAAAGAATCAGACCACGACATGTCTAAGATTTTGGACATGTTTGTATACAAGATGTATATAATGTCCTCAGATTGAAATGACTTTCAATTTTTTTTTCTGATGTTGCGTTGCATTGGTAACCAAGGTTTTGTATGAAAATTCCTTTAAACAAGGCATTTTTATGCATCCCGTTAACATAGAAACAAATGTTGCATGTATATGTAATTTTCTTTACAGATTCATTAAATCCTCTTAAGTCAGTATAGTTTAATGATCCACGGAAGACGACGAAACCAAAGACTCAGAAAAAGAGATAGAGTACACCGTAACCTCAAGGATCTTATGATCATTGCACTCAACGGCGGCATATGCGAACGGCGACATGCTCTCATTAGTCCAAGCAGTTCATTTGAAATCAATCTTGGATGAAGCAGAGGTCGCATTCTTTAGAAATACTGATTGATTCAGATTTAATATCATTGTTGCATTCGAAGAGAATAAACTTTACCCTGTTATTAAAAACACCTCCCCTAAAAGACGATTCATAAAAATGTCATTTATTAACAAAGGTTTTGATTTTCTAAACATCTCTACTATTTTGCGGGATCATCGCGTACAAAGTACCATTCCTCAATATTTTGAAAATTTAGATCCTCCTCTTATTTGTTACAAGTATAAGAAACCTGCTTCTTGTGTAATGTGCAATGTCTGAATATCTATATAAACCAGCTTGTCATATCGTTACATATGACTTTTCTATTATTCCAGACAGATAGCTCCGTGATTTCTCAAAAAAAAGGACCTTAGTATAGAATGACAAATATGGATAATGATCATATCCCTGTGTACAAAATCGATAATTCAGAAAATCTGAAACCGAAGGCATACAAAATCAGGATAAAACGGGAACCAAAGCAAACAAACAAAAACCTCCACCATATGAAAATTAAGAAGCGAACTCCCGATATCGACCAGGTGTCCAGGATGAGTAAGCATCTCCTCCTTGCATGCAACACCCGCCGCTTCAATTCGGTAGAAATGTCACATCCGGTAACTTCCATTTCGGAAGACATAGAGTACAATCTTTGGTTGGATGGTTCAAATGGTATATGACAGAATATCATCCACCATTATGAAGAGTGGGACATGATAGTGTATGACGAGTTCCCCATATCGACCGTAGAACTTCCTCGGTGACGATGTTAGTCTGTCACAAACCTATCCCTGACTGAGAAGCTTATCTGAAAGACGCCAAGCTCTCATCTAAGATAGATTTTATTAAATGTCGCGAAGTGCTAAAGGAAGCCTTTGATAACTATACCAAACGATGGTGTAAATCGAAAGGGGTCGAATCGCATGCTCTGAATGACTGGAAAAACCTCAATTGCGATATTACTGATATTCGAATAGATAGTATCCATAAGAAATCCTCTTCTTTTTGAAAATTCATGTTCTAAATCTGGAAGATATTTAAAATCCATGTTACGTAGTTTACATGAAAAATATGTCTTCGCGCCTGAAGATAAAGCAGCCAACAACACCATAATCATTTGAAAACGTTACTACATATCAACTTTAGTTTCGGAACTTTCGTCAACAAATACTTATATGAAAAGTAATGAAAGTGTCCCTACATCTTGAACAAATATAACAGCGAAATTTCTTCATTCAATATCCCCATTTCTAAATTGGATCTTCCTTAAATATACTGCATACCAAAACTGCACTAGTCCCCTTAAAAATTCTGATTCATTGCTAATTCTAGCAACTGCTCAACTACAATTATGTTTAAATTCTTACGTCAGCACTCACGTTGCAAAATATTGTAAAACTGTTCTTAACAGGAATAATGTAAACTTCTTTTGGTCTATTAAAAATTCAGGGGTTGTGATTGACAAAATAAAATCTAGAAATTTTCAAGCGATTTCTCATACCACTTTTCTAACGTGTTCACCATGCTTCCTCAAGACAAGATTAATGACCGTTTGTCCAAACTCATAAACTGGTGTTTGATCTAGAGGGGAAATCTTATATCTGCACATCTGATTCAAACGGTTTCTTTTCCGCAACCGAATACAAATCATACAAATCATGGACATGTAGTGACCTATGTATTGCCTTGTCCTTCCTTTTTGGACAACATTTATGTAAGCTCGTAAAAAAGTTCCCCGCGAGGGGTTTGACAGTAAGTGTTTTGAATATACTGCCCTGACATTGTCGCCATAGCACTTTCTATATAGACAGAACCATAGACAGTGCATGTATTTATTATATTTATTGTCGTGCGTGAACATCAACGGCTAGCCAACAGGGGATGCTTACTCCTCCCGGGCACCTGGTCCCACCTCTAGCTTGCTAGGGGTCCGTCGATGCTCCATTTGGTGCTCTATTGTGAGTGCTGTTGAGAATATCGTCAGGATCTTCTTTAACTCATTTGTGTCACACTTATGCCCTTTGCCGTGTGGAGCTCGTAAAAAAGTTCCTCGCGAGGGGTTTGACAGTGTTTTGAATATTGTTCCCTGACATTGTCACCATAGCACTTTCTATATAGACAGAACCATAGACAGTGCATGTATTTATTATATTTATTTTCGTGCGTGAACATCAACGGCGGGTGCGGCTAGCCAACAGGGGATGCTTACTCCTCCCGGGCACCTGGTCCCACCTCTAGCTTGCTAGGGGTCCGTCGATGCTCCATTTGGTGCTCTATTGTGAGTGCTGTTGAGAATATCGTCCGGATCTTCTTTAACTCATTTGTGTTACACTTATGCCCTTTGCCGTGTGGAGCTCGTAAAAAAAGTCCCCGCGAGGGGTTTGACAGTAAGTGTTTTGAAAATTGTTTCCTGACATTATCGCCATAGCACTTTCTATATAGACAGAACCATAGACAGTGCATGTATTTATTATATTTATTTTCGTGCGTGAACATCAACGGCGGGTGCGGCTAGCCAACAGGGGATGCTTACTCCTCCCGGGCACCTGGTCCCACCTCTAGCTTGCTAGGGGTCCGTCGATGCTCCATTTGGTGCTCTATTATGAGTGCAGTTGAGAATATCGTCAGGATCTTCTTTAACTCATTTGTGTCACACTTATGCCCTTTGCCGTGTGGAGCTCGTAAAAAAGTTCCCCGCGTGGTGTTTGACAGTAAGTGTTTTGAATATACTGCCCTGACATTGTCGCCATAGCAATTTCTATATAGACAGAACCATAGACAGTGCATGTATTTATTATATTTATTTTCGTGCGTGAACATCAACGGCGGGTGCGGCTAGCCAACAGGGGATGCTTACTCCTCCCGGGCACCTGGCCCCACCTCTAGCTTGCTAGGGGTCCGTCGATGCTCCATTTGGTGCTCTATTGTGAGTGCTGTTGAGAATATCGTCAGGATCTTCTTTAACTCATTTGGTGAAAATCTCTACAAGCAAGTTGTAGGGATTCCAATGGGTACATTTGTACTAATTATTCGCCTCTTTTTGCAGATTTTTTTTCTATACACTTATGAAAAAGAATGTATCCAAAATCTTTAAAAGCAAACAAAACATGATGATTTGAAATGTTCCATTGGTTCTTCAATGTACCTGGATGACATTCTTACTATGGACAATTCCGGTTCTTAAAAGTGTAAAAATGCTACATAAGTATAATCTCGAAGGGTCCCAACTCTATACCTTCTTGAAGAAAATTCCAAACCAATTTTCCATGCACCAGACACGTGTTTCGAATATTAAATTCTCATCAGTGATGCTTTCAGCGGAGCAACCAAAATAATTTCAGTAGCGCCCTCTTTAATTGTTTTGAATTTAGATTTATACATTTACATTACAGAGAGTACGCGGCTCCAAATTTCCTGTAGGGTCGATTCAGTAGCATATCCAAATAAAATCTATGTTCAAACTAGCATTGGAGGGATGGTGCTAAGATGTTAAACTCCTTTAATTTCGATGATATTTATCGGTGAAATGGCTAGTTTCCGAAATAGCAAAAAAATATATATGATGTCACATTGATAAAAGGCCAAAACAATGCTTCTTTCAGGTGACAGAGCTTGAAAGAAGTAATTAATACACTTGACAAACATCATGCCACGGGGAACGATTTTAACTGCTCCACACTGCAACGTGAAATAAGTGTCTATATGAATAATGTCGAAGGGTTCCAACACTATACCTTCTTGAAGAAAATTCCAAACCAATTTTCCATGCACCAGACACGTGTTTCGAATATTGTATTCTCATCAGTGATGCTTTCAGCGGAGCCACAAAAATAATTTCAGTAGCGCCCTCTTTAATCTTTTGAATTTAGATTTTTACATTTACATTACAGAGAGTGCGCGGCTTCAAATTTCCTGTAGGGTCGATTCAGTAGCATATCCAAATAAAATCTATGTTCAAACTAGCATGTGAGGGATGGTGCTAAGATGTTAAACTCCTTTAATTTCGATGCTACATAAGTATTGGCTCTAAACAAGGCAAACGTTACAAATACAGAAACACTCTTTTTGGACCTAAATATCAAAATTGTTCATGGAGATATTTATACAAGTGTGTTCGTGTGACAATAGAGATGATTTTGGATGCAGCATGGTAAATGTTCCCTATCTTAACATTGATGTTCCTAGATAACCGTCATAGTGTATCTACATTTCACAGCTCATCCGGTATGCTAATGTTTTGGATTTTCATAGTAGAAATTAACAAAGTTGGAAGACATTTTTCGGTCAAAGTTTTCGCTTTCACAAACTAGTAAAGACTTTCTAGAAATTTTACAAAAAATATTATCAACTTCTTTCGAAATTCGGCCCCATAAAAGCAACAGAGTATATTACTTTGGATATATCACAGCCTGCGTCTTATGGTGACATAATTAACAAAATAAGAAGGATCAAAGGTAGACAGCATAACCATCGAAAATGCGTCAGAATCATTAAACGCCTTTTATACCGTAGATATGATCCTAAGGCAACCAGACGGATACTCGGCTTGGTGCATGACCAGTCTACAGTCTTTTACCAGCGCATTCTTAAGACTTGCACTCTGACTGACTGTGAAGACGGGACTCTATGACGGGCCCTTTCCAAATTTCTGTAGAAAAAACAGGGCGCCGACCATCTGTCCTCTCTGAATGTCAGTCGGACTCATCGGGTGATAAAATACATGAGCTTTCTACAGTCGGCAGAACAAGGACTGTATTTCGTATGCCCCATTTTTATATCCATTTACATATTCATCTGTGTTGCTTTGGTCCTTGCGGTTTTTTTATCTTGTTTGTGGTCAACTAACAATGAGGAGGGTGTTTTACACTACAATTGTATATTCTTAGAGACCTCTGCGTAATCATATAGGTGGGAGTGTTGTGCGCACGTAATCCAGGATAATCACACCTTCTGCTACTCAAATTATATAGCAGAGTCCTAAGTCGGCACCGGTTGCCCATTGGTCTCGTTGGGTTATGTGTTGTCTTTTGTGTTACATGTTTCTATTGCGAGAGCTGACGTTCCATGTCCCTTTTGAGTCTATTTTTGTTGGTGTTTTTGCATTGGGTGTTTTAGGGTCTTGCTGTGGGTGCTTCAACCGAGTGTTTTTGATGATCCCCTCTAACTTTTGGGTGTTTAATTCTAGTTGGTCGCGAAATGATTCTCTGAAAATTTGCACGTGACCAACCAGAATTACCCACCCATGAACACTGAAAGCAAGAAAGTCATCCATTAAATGGTATGACAATATATATCAGAAAATATATAAGCATCATCATTTGTTTAGATAATAATAGTCATATTTGTATTTGGTGAATATTGAACATAGTGGAAAACAAATGATTTTCATGGCATGTGCTGCCTACTCGTAAATCAGTAAAAACAGTATATTTTGCTGGCGCCTCATGAAAAGAAAGGAGAGGATCTCCAACAAAACTAGTTTGCAGCACCCACAGCAAAACCAAAAAACACCCCATGTAAAAAACACAGAACAGGCACCAAGAGAAAGAGACACAAAAGGGACAAGGAACACCAACTCACACCATAGAAGCATTAAACATAAAAGACCACACATAAACCAACGAGACCAATGGGCAACCGTTGCCGACTTAGGACGGCCATCTGCTACGTAAGAAGAAGACGGTGTGGTTATCCTTGATTACGTGCGCACAACCCTCCCACTATTCCGATTTCCCAGAGGTCTCGAAGAACGCACAATTATGGTTGGTGTAAAACAACCTCCTCACTGATAGATGACCACACAAAAACAAGACCGGAAAACGTAGGGGTCCAAGCAACAAATATGTAAATGGATATAAAAAGGGGACGTGCGTAATACTGTCCATTCTCTGCCGGCTGTAGCAAGCTCATATATGTTACCACCCGAGGAGTCCGACTGGCATTCAGAGAGGACAGGTGGTCGGGGCCCTGTCTTCTCTAAAGAGGTTTGGACAGGGCCCGTCATAGAAGAAGGGAGGAGATCTCCAACAAGACCCCTTTGCAGCATCAACAGCAAAACACCAAGACACCCCGATGCAAAAACACAAAAGACGAGTACAGCACGAGACGGAAAAGAGAAAGGAGGGGATCTCCAACAACACTAGGTTGCAGCACCCACAGCAAAATCCCAAAACACCCATGCAAAAAACACAGAACAGATACCCACAGAAAGAGACGCAAAATGGACAAGGAACACCAACTCACAACATAGAAACATAAAAGACTACACATAAACCAACGAGACCAATGGGCAACCGGTGCCGACTTAGGACGGCCATCTGCCAAGTAAATAGCAGACGGTGTGGTTATCCTGGATTACGTGCGCACAACCCTCTCACTTCTCCAGTTACCTAGAGGTCTCGAAGAACGTACAAATGTGGTGTAAAACAACCTCCTCACTGTAAGATGACGTCACACAAACAAGACCGCGAAACGCAGAGGCCCCAGAGACACAGATGAATATGTAAATGGATATAAAAAGAGGGTATGCGTAATACAGTCCGTGCTCTGCCGGCTGTAGCGAGCTCATGTATGTAATCACCCGAGGAGTCCGACTGACATTCAGAGAGGACAGGTGGTCGGGGCCCTGTCTTCTCTAAAGAGGTTTGGACAGGGCCCGTCATGGAGTCCCGTCGTCACAGTCAGTCAGAGTGCAAGTCTTAAGAATGCGCTCGTACAAGACTGTATATTGGTCAAGTACCAAGCTTAGTGTCCGTCTGGTGACATTAGGATCATATCCACGGTATAAAAGGCGTTTGATGACTCTGACGCATTTTCGATACATATGCTGTCTACCTTTGATCCTTCTTATTTTGTTAATTATGTCACCATAAAATGCAGGTTGTGAAATACCTAAAGTAATATACTCCGTTGCTTTTATGGGTCCGAATTTCAAAAGAACTTGATCATAATTTTTGTAAAATTTCCAGAAAGTCTTTACTAGTTTGTGAAAGCGAAAACCTTGACCTAAAAGTTTCTTTGTAATTTGCAGATTTCTATTATGAAAATCCAAAACATCAGTACATGCTCTAGCATACCGGATGAGCTGTGAAATATAGATACCGTATGACGGTAATCTAGGGACATCACCGTCAAGCCAGGGGAAATTTACTATGTTGAATCCAAAATCATCTCGTTTGTCATATACACTTGTATGAATTTCTCCATTGACAATTTTGATATTTAGGTCCAAAAATGGTGTTTCAGTGTCTGTAAAGTTTGCCTTGTTTAGAGTCAATTCTTGTGGATAAATAACATCTTTATACTTTTCAAAAACAGGATTATCGATAGTAAGAATATCATCAAGGTACCTTGAAGTACTAATGAAGCATTTCACATCATCATGTTTCCTTTGCTTTTGAAGATTTTGAATAAATTCCTTTTCATATGTGTATAAAAATAAATCTGCAACAAGAGGCGCACAATTTGTACCCATAGGAATCCCTACAACCTGCTTGTAGAGATTCTCACCAAATCTTACATAAATGTTGTCCAAGAGGAAGGACAAGGCACTACACAGGTCGCTACATGTCCATGATTTGTATGATTTGTATTCTGTAGCGGAAAAGAAACCCTTTGATTCAGATGTACAAATATAAAGTTTCCCCTCTCGATTATAGCACCATTTAATGAGTTTGGACAATTGATAATTGATCTTGTCGTGAGGAAGGGTGGTGTACATATTTGAAAAATCGTATGAAGCAATCGTATTGGCTTGAAAATTTCTAGATTTTATCTTGTCAATCACATCCCCCGAATTTTTTATAGACCAAAATAAATTTACATCATTCCTGTTAAGAACAGTTTCACAATATTTTGCAACGTGTTCCTTTACCGCCGTGAGGGCTGACGTCAGATGTCTAGACAAACTTGTAGTTGAGCAGTTGCTAGAATTAGCAATGTATCTAAATTTGTAAGGAGATTTGTGCAGTTTTGGTATGCAGTATATTGTAGGAAGATCCAATTTAGAAATAGGGATGTTGAATGAAGAAATTTCACTGCTATGTTTGCTCAAAATGTTAGGGACACTTTCATTGCTTTTGATATAAGTATTTGTAGACGAAAGTTCCGAAACTAAAGTTGATATATAGTAAAGTTTTCATATGATTATGGTGTTGTTGGCTGCTTTATCTGCAGGAGCGAAGACAAATTTTTCATGTAAATTACGTAATTTGGATTTAAAATATCTTTCAGATCTAGAACTTGGATTTTCAAAAAGATGAGGATTTTTGTGGAAGTTATCTATTCGAATGTCAGTAATGTCCAAAATGAGGTTTTTCCAGTCATTCAGAGAATGCGATTCGACTCCTTCCGATTTACACCATCGTTTGGTATAGTTATCTAAGGCTTCCTTTAGTACTTCGCGACATTTAATAAAATCTATCTTGGACGGGATTCTATACTTAGGTCCTTTTTTGAGAAGACCACGGAGCTGCCTGTCTTGGATAATTGAAAAGTCACCTGTAATAATATGACCAGCTGGTTTATATAGATATTCAGATGTTGCACATTCTCAAGAAGCAGGACATGATTCAAGTATTTTAGGATCTGATGTAACTTTGTTGTAGTTAAAAACGAAATTTCGAATAGGTCTCTTATATTTGTAACAAATAAGAGGAGGTTCTAAATTTTCAAAATATTGAGGAATAGCACTTTGTACACGATGATCCCGAAAAATATTAGAGATGTTAAGAAGATCGAATCCTTTGTTAATAAATGGAATTTTTAAGAATCGTTTTTTAGGTGGGATGTTTTTAACAACTGGATAAAGTTTATTCTGTGCGAATGCAACAATGATATTAAGTCTGAATCAATCCGTATTTCTTAAGAATGCAACCAGTGCTTCATCCAAGATAGATTTCAATTGAACTGCTGGAACTGATGAGAGAGCATGAAGCAGTTCATGTCTGCCGCCGTTGCGAGCAATGACACACGACATGTAAACATCAAACACAACAGACTACACATAAACCGACGAGACCAATGGGCAACCGGTGCCGACTTTTGACGGCCATTTGTCACGCAAGTAGCAAATGGTGTGGTTATCCTGGATAACGTGCGCACAACCCTCTCACTTCTCCAATTACCCAGAGGTCTCGAAGAACGTACAATTGTGGTGTAAACATGGTAAAACAACCTCCTCACTGTAAGATGACATCACACAAACGCAGAGGCCCCAGAGACACAGATGAATATGTAAATAGATATAAAAAGAGGGCATGCGTAATACAGTCCGTGCTCTGCCGGCTGTAGCGAGCTCATGTATGTAATCACCCGAGGAGTCCGACTGACATTCAGAGAGGACAGGTGGTCGGGGCCCTGTCTTTTGGACAGGGCCCCTCATGGAGTCCCGTCGTCACAGTCAGTCAGAGTGCAAGTCTCAAGGATGCGCTTGTACAAGACTGTAGATTGGTCAAGTACCAAGCCTAGTGTCCGTTTGGTGACATTAGGATCTTATTCACGGTATAAAAGGCGTTTGATAATTCTGACTCATTTTCGATGGTTATGCTGCCTACTTTTGATCCTTTTTATTTTGATTCGATCAATCGATGTATTGGTCTACCTCGATTTTGAATTTCTGCCCATTTACACTAGATGTTATTGTGGAGTCGCAGTTCATGAGGTGACACAAAGATCATCTTCTACTGTTGCACTTAGAAATAATTAGAACCCTCTGTGTCTGTTGTTGAATGTAGAGCGTGCGGATGGAGTAGTGCGTAAAATACGACTGTGGGGTCTAAATCTGAGAGGTGATAAGAGTACTCTTGGTGAGGAAAAAAGTCTTTTACTGTTGAATGTCGATGATGGTAAAGTGACTGTAGTGACAGAGGGTAATATCAAGGGGGTTAGTTTAATACGAGGCGACCTTAAAAATGCCACAATGCGATAATGGAAGAAAAGTGAATTAGAGTCCTACGTAGAAGACACTACAACAAAGCCAAGTTAGAGAACACAATGAAATTAAAACACTTCAAACATCGGGCCGCGGGGAATTGCTTAACCAACTCCACACTGCAACACGAAATAAGTGTAGATATAAAAGAAGGGAGGAGATCTCCAACTAGACCCCTTTGCAGCATCAACAGCAAAACACCAAGACACCCGATGCAAAAACACAAAAGACGAGTACAGCACGAGACAGAAAAGAGACACACGGCATGTAAACATCAAACACAAAAGACTACACATAAACCGACGAGACCAATGGGCAACCGGTGCCGACTTTGGACGGCCATTTGTCACGCAAGTAGCAAATGGTTTGGTTATCCTGGATTACGTGCGCACAACCCTCTCACTTCTCAAATTACCCAGAGGTCTCGAAGAACGTACAATTGTGGTGTAAAACAACCTCCTCACTGTAAGATGACATCACACAAACAAGACCGCGAAACACAGAGGCCCCAGAGACACAGATGAATATGTAAATAGATATAAAAAGAGGGCATGCGTAATACAGTCCGTGCTCTGCCGGCTGTAGCGAGCTCATGTATGTAATCACCCGAGGAGTCCGACCGACATTCTGAGAGGACAGGTGGTCGGGGCCTGTCTTCTCTAAAGAGGTTTGGACAGAGCCCGTCATGGAGTCCCGTCGGCAAAGTCAGTCAGAGTGCAAGTCTCAAGGATGCGCTTGTACAAGACGGTAGATTGGACAAGTACCAAGCCTAGTGTCCGTTTGGTGACGTTAGGATCATATCCACGGTATAAAAGGCGTTTGATAATTCTGACGCATTTTCGATGGTTATGCTGCCTACTTTTGATCCTTTTTATTTTGAGTCCTGTCGTCACAGTCAGTCAGAGTGCAAGTCTTAAGAATGCGCTTGTATAAAGACTTTAGATTGGTCAAGTACCAAGCTTATTGTCCATCTGGTGACATTAGGATCATATCCACTGTATAAAAGGCGTTTGATGACTCTTACGCATTTTCGATAGTTATGCTGTCTACCTTTGATCCTTCTTAATTTAAAATGCAGGTTGTGAAATACCTAAAGTAATATACTCTGTTGCTTGTATGGGTCCGAATTTCAAAAGAAGTTGATAATATTTTTTGTAAAATTTCCAGAAAGTCAATACTAGTTTGTGAAAGCGAAAACCTTGACCTATCAGTTTCTTTAATTTGTAAATTTCCACTATGGAAATCCAAAACATCAGTACATGCTCTAGCATACCGGATGAACTGTGAGATTCAGATACCGTATGACGGTAATCTAGGGACATCACCGTCAAGCCAGGGAAAATTTACTATGTTGAATCCAAAATGATATCGTTTGTCATACAAACTTGTATGAATTTCTCCATTGCTGTTTTGGTCCAAAAATGGTGCAAAACTTAAACAGATTCACATAAACCGATAAAACAAATGAAACCTTAGTAATACAGTTACATGTGTCATAAAAATGTCCTTTTAGCATCGACCTTATTCATGCAAATTTGGTAAAACAAAGTACAAATCATGACTTGTTCGTGTCAGCTTTACTATAAATATAAGTATTATCTATTATCTTAATAGAAGTCCAAGTTTGATTAGAAAGGTTGTATAATCCTCCGCATAGGACTGTGCAGTTCATTCGAGAACTTGACAAGCCATCGGAAAGATCATGAAAAGCTTTATCATTCTCACCATATTTGCCTGCATAGGTATGTTGACCAAATTTCATTTATACCTGTATAAATGTCTTTGTAGTTAAAACATTCCCATGTCGTCATTTTTTGTTCTATTATTGCCGCTAGAAGTTACCTGTTGGTGGTCACTCTTCAATCGTAATCTACTATCGATACATTATTTAAATAATGTACTGTTTTTTTTCCAAACAAGTGACCACGACTCGGGGAGGGTACATGTAACAACAGCCAACCAAACGAAAATAAGAGAGATATCGATACATGTCTTCGATGACAATTTAAACATGTTCAATTTCCAAAATTTTCCAAACTAATCCGTTCATCGTTTTCCTTGTGAAATTATGACACTGATAGTTCCCGCATTTGATCGGTTCGTCTTCTTTGATAGCTGATCATAAAAGAACTCATATAGCACGACCTGTATGCTAAATCAATCATATCAATGCAACTTTAAACACACACAATATACCGGTATACCAGGTTAAGTCTTAGCAGTATTCCATGGGGTCCACGAACGAACGTTTTCTTCGGGGTTATTTTCTGACAAAAGTAAAGTAAAACACGCATGAAATTCATTTCATGTATAAAATAAATGTTGTGGGATTACGACCCTCTGATAGTTCAGAGTGTTAAATGACTGAGCTATCGGATTGACATTTTAGCTCACTCGGTAACGCTCTGGTATTCCACGCCAACAATCCCGGTTCGTTAACAGCTCAGAGCAAGTCCACTTTACTGGCGACGAGGTAAACAATGGCAGTTTGCTCAGTCACACACAGCGGGGACACCAACATCTCCTTCCAAAGGAGATGAGAGTGAAACAATACGGGGTACACCACTGTCCTCCTCAAAGAAAGGAGGGAAGAGTGTTGTGAGATTACAATCCTTCGATAGTTCAGAGTGTTAATTGACTGGGCTATCGGGTTGACCCTTTAGCTCACTCGGTACCGCTCTGGTATTCCATGCAGGATAAAACAAATCACTGAAAAAAATCTCTTGGTATCAAGTTCGAAGGTCAGATTAGAAATGCTTTCACAGGTGCCGTGTCACATGTAGATTCTCAGATGACCAGTAAAGATTAATTATTCGTTTATTGTTTATCGATGATTCTTTGATTCATTAATCGAGACATGTTTTAAGTCGGAGATAGGCCTCTAAGCGATCCAATATTCACTAACACGCCTAGCATTGTTCTTTGTCGTTCTCGGCCTTTCTCCCTAACATAAAAGCGATAAAATTCGACTGTTGAGAGAAATGAAATATTGAAAGGAACATTTTAACGTAAATGAAAGATCGTGCAAGAATGTAAATCATTTCGAACAGTTTTTATGTTGTTGTAATCCCAGCATTACGATACACTTTGAATATTCTATGTTGTAGTTTTGTGCAAGAGCAAGTACAATGCGCCAAAGCATTTACGTATTTTCCTTGTTTGCAAATTATTTACTTTTGGGCTGTATGGGCGGAGATTAACTTCTCATTGGCCATCAACCATTATATTTGATAGCTTCATTTCATTGCGAAATATCACAGCAATAGAAATATAACATCTTTTGATATTCCTTTAAAACATTTATTATGTCCAAAACAAATACACGTATTTTGGCAGCACAATTCTTTGAAATACGATTCCTACACATAAAAATAGAAGGGCTCATATCATAATTCATATTTTAATATAATACAGAAGATGGTTTAACATATCATTGAGGAGAATAACGTATCCCAACACTGAAACGTTATTATTTTCGCTGGGGGGGATTGCGAAAATCTCATCAAAACGTTACTGGTACTGGACCAATATACAGCCTTGTACCAGCGTATTCGTAAGGATTGCACTCTAACTGACTGTGACCGTAGGACTCCATGATGGGCCCTATCCAAACCTCTTTAGAGAAGACAGAACCCCGACCACTTGTCTTCTCTGAATTTCAGTAGGACTCCTCGGGTGATAACATGCATGAGCTCGCTACTGCCGGCAGTGCACGGACTGTATTTCGTATGCCTTCTACTTTTTTATCCATTTACATTTCCATTTATCTGTTTCATTGGTACCTTTCTTATTTTATGTTCATCTTACAGATAGAAGGTTGTTTTACACCACAATTGTGCGTTCATCGAGACTTCTGGATAATCGTAAAAGCGGAAAGGTTGTGCGCACTTAATCCGGACATCTTCTGCTACCGGCGTGGCAGATGGCCGTCCTACGTCGGCACTGGTTGCCCATTTGTCTCGTTGATTTATGTGTTGTCTTGTGTGTTTTATGTTTCTATGGTGTGAGTTGATCTTCCTTGTCCCTTTTGCGTCTCTTTCCCTGGGCTCTGCTGTGTTTTTGCATTGGTTGTTTTGTGGTTTTGCTGTGGGCTGAGATCCCCTACTTTCCTTTAGGTAATCTTTTGATGTTGCACATCGAGTAATTATGACATTTATTTACAAATCAGAATGACTCTATTTGGGTATATAAGAAGCTGTTGCTTGTGTAGTTATAGATGACTGAAAGGAGCTGTTAAGATAAGGGCCGTATTTAGCCCTGAATCTCGTGACTTATTTCTTGCGCATGGCGAATCGTATACAGAAAAACATGAATCATTATTGAAATATAATGTATTTGCAGAACTTCTACATGTTTTACATTATGTCGAGGAACTCTTAAGGTTGTAAAATTAAGGTCGAAAGAGATAGGGGTGCTCGGATAGAAAATCCGATAATATCGACAAAAAAACGTATACATTTTTTAATATTTTGTCTAAAATGGATAAATATAAGCTAAAAGACATCAAATATGTCTACATTGTGTATCAGAAATAGATTTCGAACGTTCTACCTCCTTTAATCGGTAAATAATGAAATCCGGAACTTAAAATACGGTCTTATTCTTCATTCAATGGCTACAATGTAAGCCTTTTAGCGCGAAATACACATTGACGGAGAAATGAACATCACTCTTGCTTATTCCGTTCCTAACTCTTGTATCTTTCATTCAAATATATTGAGTACGCAATGTTTGATGGATTAAAAAGGAAAAAAAGTCAAATGTGCAATATTTAATGGTCAAAAAGATCGATTCCTAAAAAAAGCACCCCCCTTTCCATTTTTAGTTTTTCGTCTCTGGGGTAGTGTTCCCCCCGGAGATACAGAACCCCACTTTGCCAAAATATTTGTATCATGGATACACATCTCCAGTAAAAGTGGCTTTCTGTATATCCGGGGGGAACAATGTTCAATAAAACTTTTCCGTTTTCTATTGATTTCTATGAGAAAAAGATAAGTTTTGACCCCAAAATTAGCAATATTATGCAAAACAGATAAAAAATAACTTCATATTCTGATGGGATGCCGTATAGGTATACATTTTACCAAAAAAGGTTCTTGAAATTTCAATGTTTAAAATTCCACTTTTCAGGGCTGATTTTACGCCTTATCTTAACAGCTCCTTAAGACGATTTATTTTGAAGCTTGCTTCGCTGAATTAAATTCGATGTTTGAGAATTACCGAAAATGAAGCTTATACGGATAAAGTGTTGGCAGGATATTCTTACTGTCTTATTCCTCGTCCGATTGATATTTGCTATCGACAAACAATTCTACTTTCGTTTGCAAGACATCTTATTTCAAATGCTTGAAAGAGGAACTAGGATTACATTCAGCACCTGGAAATCTAACATACACACTTACAAACTTATCTGTATCTGAAATACTTGACAACTACAAATCTGTTCTTGAGTCCTTCGGTATTCATACTGATGACTCTGATCTTGAACAACCTCAAATCTACTGGATTCCACAAAAATCCTTACAAACACCAATTCATTGCAGGTTCGTCCAGGTGCTCCATAAAACATGAATGAATGAATTCTGAGGAATTTTTGGAAAATTTAAAAGCCACCAATTTCAATCATTTTACTAGCATAAAATCATTCGACTTTTCCAGGATCTACACTACCATTCCACACCAAAAGCTCAAAGACCGACTTGTCAATATTATTCGCAATGCATTTCTTTCAAAAAATGGAAACATGAGATATAGATACCTTGTCAAAAACGGGAGGATATTTATTTCGTGAAGGAACACTCTGATTCAAACAAAAAGTATACCGAAGATGATATCATTCGGATGCTTGAGTTTTTGATTGAAAACATTTTTGTTGTGTTCGGAGGAACTATATTCCAGCAAATAGTTGGCATCCCCATGGGTACCAACTGCGCCCCACTGCTTGCGGACTTATGTTTATATTCATACGAAGCTGACATCATCCAGACCTTGCTTTCGAATCGGCGGAAGCACCTCGCATCTCAGTTCAATTTTACGTTCAGATACAGAGATGACGTGTTGTCCATCAATAATCAGAACTTTAAGGAACATCTACATGAAATCTATCCTTATGAACTAGAGATCAAGATCAAGGAAACAACCGAGAGCGACAGATCCGCTTCGTACTGGGATATACTTCTAACTTTCGATGCAAACGGCCATTTGAACACCTCACTGTATAACAAGCGTTTTGAATTAAGCTTCCAAATAACTTCCCTTTCATTAGTAGCAACATTCCGCCTTTCCCTGCTTATGGCGTATTTGTTTCTAAGCTCATACGGTATACCAGAGCACATGTTCTCAATATGAAGATTTCATCGTTAGAGGCAGACGACTTGCAAGTAAGCTACTTGTTCAGGGTTATATTGCACAACGGCTGAAATCATCTTTGAGGAACTTCTTCTGTCGCTACGGGGATATAATAAAAGCATATCAGATCCCCCTTTTCAGAATGATCAGTGACATTCTGGATTGTGATTAAATGGCTGTCATCATCACCAAACACCAATATGTACATTTAGACAATCACCGGATTTGACAAGTTTCCTTGGAGCTGTTGCGATGGGTGTTGCATGCAATCAGGAGACGCTGACTCTCCCCGGGCACCTGGTCTCACTCCGGAATTTTAATCAATCCGAGGTTACATGTAGCAACCGGTCCTTTGGAAAATCAAATCTAATGATTTCGCCTTGCCTTCTCGACATTGAGACTGAATGGTTGATCGGTACTTCTTCAATGTCTATTTATGGCGAACACCTTGTTTTTGGGGTTTTTTATTTTTATTTTTCTGCTCGATTTTCACTGATTTCTCATGATTTGACTTATTCAGAGAGTGAATTTCAAACCAAAATCAAAAATCGAAAATCAAACGTTTTCGTGTTCCATTTATGAATAAAAATGAGGGAGTATATCATTACAATATAATAATTATGTTTATCTATATGTCGTATATTTTATTCATATTTTTGAACATGATGTCCGATTAAATGTGTTTTTAAGTGTGTTTTCGTGGTCTGATAGTGATGTGTTTCTTTTCTTAAGGTTGTTAAATTCTTATCATTTGTAAAAAGATTCTGTGATATAAATGAGTTTTATTACCTTTCAGTGCTATCAGATGCTTTGCCTTGCACTATGAAAACGGATTGCACCAAAAGTAATGTTTTGTCCTGTTCAAGAGGCTTTGAGGCAGATTGTACATCCGGGCAATGTACTTGTCATCAGACAAGCAGTAAAGGTGAGACTAGACTTGTACCCGTTCTGGTTCCTTTGTTTACGCTACTCTACTCAGTAACGTTTTCGTAGCAAGTAAATACGAACAGAGAAACCCAAGAACGGTTGCCAGGCTAAGGTGAGACATACGATTTTATGTACAAATGAGTTAAAGAAGATCCTGACGAGAATCTCAACAGCATTCACAATAGAGCACAAAATTAAGCATCGACGGACCCCTAGCAAGCTAGAAGTGGGATCAGGTGCCCGGGAGGAGTAAGCATCCCCTGTTGGCTAGCCGAACCCGCCGTCGATGTTTCAGTGCGAAAATGAAAACAATATATAAAATCCGTGCACTGTCTGACGTAATGTCTATATAGAAAGTACTATGGCGACAATGTCAGGGAAGTTTATTCAAAACACTTACTGCCAAACCCCTCGAGGGGAACTTTTTTAAGAAAATTTAAGACAAAGTATCTTCAATATATGTTTTTTTTACGAAAAATTATTTTCTTTTGTTATGTGGAAGCAATTTTATAAAGATAAGAATAAAATATAGTTCTACCACACGAAGCAAATGTGGAATTATCCTAGCATATAACACGTACTCCATAAATATTCACGGCTCGATATACTATCACTACTTCGGGACTATTGTGCCAAAAATCACTTTTTACAAACCTTATTTTACAATTTTTATACGTAATAATTTTTGCAATGGTCAGAAATTAATGCTTTCCCCTTCACAATCTGTTGCCAGGACTTAAGTTTTAATTCTATCATTTGCATTTGCATTTTATAACCATTAATTACAAATGCACGTATGTCCGCTGGTTGATAATTGTTTAAATCTTCTGAAAATAGTCTGCACGATTTAAAAACAAGTGTTTATAATACTAAAGGAAGTCATGCACTTCTCAATTGACGTTATGGATGTTTTTCTTTAATCATCTGACAATTGTCTCATAGCTCCGTCCGTACCTTTGACGTCACATTTTTAATGAAATATCAGGCATTCTGCATTAATTATGATAACATTTTTTATTGTTTCCCGGCCGTTTGGAATATATCGACCTAAATACTGTATAACCAGAAATTTTCGCGAGTATAAAATTTCGCGATTTCATGGTAAAATAGGATGTCTTTATTTTCGTGCGTACAATTTTTCGCGATTACAAACAAATATGTACATATGACTTAACTGTTTTGTACCTTGCATTATTGAAGTTTCAGTTATTTCTATCTGAAGAATACACACGATTTACTCCGCTTTATGTTTAATCAGGATATTTGAAAATGACACACGTACAATAAAACAAAAATGGCACTAATATACCAATTTATGTTAAACTTTATCGAACAATTTTTTTCAAATTACTCGCGAACATAGCGAAAATTAGTATCTCGCAAAACATTCTTGTTATACGGTACTAATCGTTAAGAAACAGAACAGTACGTGAACTTTTCGGACAACCTTCTTATAAATGATTTGAAGACGAGGGCAACTGAGTTAAATAATATCCTGACGATAATCTCAACAGCAATTACAATATAGCACCAAATTGAGCATCGACGGACCCCTAGCAAGCTAGAAGTGGGACCAGGTGCCCGGGAGGAGTAAGCATCCCCTGTTGGCTAGCCGCACCCGCCGTCGATGTCCATGCACGAAAATAAAAACAATATATAAAATGCATGAATTGCACTATCTGAGGTAATATCTATATAGAAAGTGCTATGGCGACTAGGTCAGGGAAAATATTCAAAACACTTACTGTCAAACCCCTCGCGGGGAACTTTTTTACGAGCTCCACACGGCAAAGGGCCAAGTAGCCAAGTCCTCAGGTTCAATAAACTTCGGTTGATCGTTTCATCACCGCACTCGAAAATTTCTGTTATCAAAATTTCATGGATCAAACGTGGATCCTCATACCCCACACAACAAGCTACGTCTTTCGGTACATTTTTTGACATATCAACTTTCACACTCTTTGGTCACATTACATTGTTTAGACTGACGATCAATGACGAGGGTTAAGTACCCGAAAACGTGCATGTCTGATCCATGCTGCAAATTTATCTCTTCTTAAATGATGCTATTAAATTTGAAGACGTTTATCATTTGTAACACTTGTTGAGTGTCACTGCTGGTGGAACAGAACTCCCAAAGAGCACAAGTAAGCAAGTTCGATCAACTTCGGTTGATCGTTTGGTCACCGCATTCGAAAATCTCAAAATATGAGATATGATGCTACAGGACCTACGTTTTAGAAATTCCGAGAAATTTTGATAACAAATCTTTGAAATGCGAAAAAGAAAATCCTGACGACAATCTCATGGAGGAGTAAACATCCCCTGTTTGGCAAGCCGCACCCGCCGTCGAGGTTTATGCACGAAAATAAAATTAAATTTCTACAAAGCATGCACCGTCTGAGGTTATATCTATATAGAAAGGGCTATGGCGACCGCCTCAGGGGATTATATTTAAAAAATTTACTAACAAAAGCCTCGCGGGGAACTTTTTTAAGAGCTCCACACAGCAAATGGCATAAGTGTGGTTGTGATGAGGGATAAGAACTTAACAAAATTTGTCTTTAAAATCGTTAATGTTTTCTTTTTAATTCAGCATGCACGGGGAAATCGGATTGTCCAACTGACGTTTGTGATGTCCATATATTCGGGCGAGACATTCATCGTGGGCATTACCATTGTGTCGATTCAAAGTGTCGCTGTACTTTTTGAGTAAGCTTTCATTTCGTTTTCATTCATATTTTTTAATTTAAATGTGCCGATTTATAGAAATTTAAAATAAATTGAGATTATATTGTTTCGGTAGTATTAATTTGATGATGATTTTCATTGCATATGTCAAAGACGTATTGAATTTTGAATCAACTTACTTTTTATTGTTTTAAACAATCTTTTTTCAAATAGGATGTTTTTGATTTTCGATGTATAGATGTAATATTTTCTACGTCTGATTGTATTATCATGATTATGTGTTAGAATTGTATATGTACTTGTTTTATTTCTTTTTCAGAATTAGGACTTCAGTATAGATGTAAAATGAAATAAACTGAAAAATTAATCAGTCCTTCCCTTTTTCTTGTTCTTAGTACGCTGTTCTTTCAGAATCTCATAAATCAAAGGAGGGTTTCCCCAACAGAACTCAGCCGCAACACCCTCTGTAAAACACGAAAGCACATTTAGCGAAAGAAGAAAGGGCACAATCATAATAGAAGGCAACATTGGACGAAAAACATTAAACACCTATCATCAAAGTCGACATTGAACACAAAAGATACTCGGCTTCTGACTTCCATTTCACTTACAGATATATACATGATATAGACGATGTGCTGTCAATCAATTATCCAAAATTCGCGGATAACCTTATCAGAATCTATCCTTCGGAGCTTGAAGTCAGAAAAACTACGGAGACAAATTATTCAGCATCTTATTTGTACATAATGCTGTCCTACAACACTGATGGTCACATGAACACCTCGCTCTATGACAAACGTGACGACTTAAATTTCAAATTAAAGAAGTACTCTAGTCGTGGAGATTTTCGTGTATATTACAGTTCATATCAAACTAAATTCCAACAAGAAATTTCCCCATTATGTAATCTCTCTCAGAGCTGATATAGACCAATTTATATTTTACCATCTTTTCCAATTTCTCAAAATAGCTGTACACACCGGAAGTATGTCAGAAGTGTGTAAAAGGGAACCACGTTTCATAACGTTATATATAGAAATGTACATGCATGTTTTGGATACATGTACTATATTGTACTCTTATAAATGCCAAAATAAAGGACATATCAAATGAGAGTGTATGAGTGATAAATATGATAAAAGAGCATTTAATAATGAAACCTAAATATTTACATTAAAACTACTAATGTACATAATTTATTTTATACGTACGTACATGTGTTGATATATTTTAAAGGACTTCCAGAATCCTAAAGTTTATCTCAGAGAGGGATTCTAAGGCATATATAGATAAAATATCTTAAGGGAATCAACCTTCCTTTCCTCCGGAAAGAAAATGGGGGTGGGGGTAAGCCGTCTATTTCGGGGAAAAAACATACTACATGTACTAGTAAAACAAAGAAAAAATCTGCATTTTTTGGCGAATCCAAGGGGTCATGACGTCCTAACCGTCTAGATCACGCTTGTAGATGGTATCCTATTTACAAAATTCTATAATTTCCCCGGTAATCTGACTCCCTCCCGTTCAGCGTATTGATACCACCCGCCTTTGTTGACATTTGTACCTCCCCACTTCCAGTCGGCACGTACGTACTTTAATAAATATTACCTTCCTTACATTGGAAAAAGCATGCCATGTACATGTTAAAAGAGGGAGAAATTAAGTCTGTGAAATATCAGTGAGAATTAAATGTAAAAATATGAGTCATCGACATGTTCAATGTACAGGCCCCAAGTGCCGAAAAAAAGTCAGTATGCAACAACTGTTAAAGACAAATTATGAACCACCCCGGCCCTCCCGCCCGAATTTCCAGACATAACTCTCGTCTCCAGACGCCCCCCCCCCCCGCTCATAAATAACGATACGATGTTTGAAGATTGTTGTTTTGTAAAACAAATTTTTTTATTGAATGTAAACAAATAAATGTCCATCAAATGTCCGTGTGGAACATCGAACTAGGCAAGAACTTCAGTTTTCAATATGCAGAGCATAACCTGTTATATGTTTACAAAATTTTCGATAGATTGGGATGGGGACGTACTTTTTAACTGCGGAAGGAGTCGCAACTGAATTTCGGAAAAAAAATATAATTGATAATCATAAACAAGATACCATATCAAATATTTTTATATGTATTCCGGGTATCTATTTTCTTATTGTTCTGGGCAACACATATGTAATCATATTCTTTTGGAGCGAATTCTTGTAATGTACCTCGGAAATGAAAATCTCTCTCTCTCTCTCTCTCTCTCTCTCTCTCTCTCTCTCTCTCTCTCTCTCTCTCTCTCTCTCTCTCGTACTGATCGAGATACTCGATCACTTAATGTTAACGAAGAACGCTCGTTACTTTCCATTTAATTCTGAAACGATTAGAATTTCATTTTATTCAATATACATTACATGATCACTTCTCCCGGTATTGAATTTCAAGAAAGTTATTTTTTTCCTGAAATCCTGAACGGAGCTAACAGACAACTTTCCAGGCCATATCACTTATTTTTTGTCGACCCTAATCATTTAAATTTTTTTTTACCTTCACAACTTTATAATATATATATTATAACTTCAGAAAATAAATTTCATATTATCTGAAACGGCCAAAAAATGTGTCGTCAATTTAATGACATTATTTTTCATTTTTCACCCTCTTCCTAATACACTCAGTTGCGCCCCCCCCCCCCCCTCAATCCTAGCTATTTATAAGCTGATTAGAATATCAATTTGAGATCCCATCTAGACAGCAAGGAAAGGCTTTACTTAGGATTTCATATCCCATAAAATTTCGATCTCTCACCCTCCCTTCATTATTTAATATTTTCCGTGCTTATGTAAGTCTTACCAGGAATTGGGAAGAACACCCCCCCCACTCCACCTGGATGGATCCGACAATGAAATTGTACAGGTCTTTAAAAAAAAACACTGATATCTAATTTACTTTGAAAATAGTTAAACCGAAAAATAATTATAAATGTACCATATAAACAAAGAGACACATGTATTGTATTTCACATTACGTCATTATGTGAATGTGTAGTGTATACACACATCTGACGTCACGAATTTGTACTTTCAATTTCGGCGGAAGTTGCAGACTAGTTCTGTGTTAAATAGCTAGCTTGTTGATATGGGCCTATAAATCGCTGTTTCATGGATAAAAGAGACAATATATTTTTATGGAACTACCAATACTTTGTAATTTGAGTTTGTCCGAGTAAATGTAAGTGAAAATACCCACGAGTAGAGGACTTCTTTAAACTTTCCTTTTCTGAGTAGCAACATCCCTTCTTCGCGTGCTTATGGCGTGTTCATATCTCAAATGATACGTTATGCCAGAGCAAGTACAAAATCTGTAAATTTTGTTCTGAGAACTAGATTCTCAGTCAGGGATACGTTTGTGACCGACTAACATCGTCATTGAGTAAGTTCTATGGTTGATCCGGGGAACTCGCAGAACATTATCCAAAATGGTCGATGATATTCTGTCTTAGACCACTTTAACCATCCAACCACAGAATGTACTTGCCCCCCCCCCCCCTTCCCTCCCTTCTTTTTTCTGTATATACATACTTATTCCGTAATGCTGTGTGGATTCGGTAAGACGATTCCCCGCGACTCGGTGTTTAAAAGTGTTATAATTAATACCACGCTGGGTTTGTTTCGCTGGGTGAATACAGGTAGGTTATGCTGGAGATCATCCCCTTTTCTTTGTATATTCCGAAATGGAAGTAACCAGATGTGACAATTTTACCCATTTGAAACGACGGGTGTTGCATGCGAGCAGGAGATACTAAATCTTCCTGGGCACCTGGTCTCACTCCCTTATCATGCTTATTGTGAGTTCGCTTCTTTTCATGTGGTGGAGGTTTTTGTTTGATTATCATGGTTCTTGTTTTATCCTGGTTTTGTATGCCATCAGTTTATGAATGTCTGAATTCTCAATGTTATACTGTGTATTTAGATATGGTCATTATCAATATTTGTCACTGCAACAACTGCGTAAAAAGTCTGAACAGCTGAAAATGTCATGGTCTGTTAAGTCCAAAGATCATAACTCTTGTAAAATGAGCCAACCAAAATGTAATTTCAACCTGATCTGTATGACACGAAGATGTGTTCATATACCAAAATTATTTCAATATCTGCAATAAAATGGAAGGAAAGTCCGGAAAACTTAAATTTATGAAATACTCTGTGAAATGTGACCATATCTACTTAATCAGAATACTACACATTGAATAGACCCTGATTAAAGTACAGATACTGTAGGTATACTTGTAATACACGTTCTTTTGTGAAATTAGAAAGATTCTTCGATTCATTTTTTGAAACGAAGCTGCTGAATATGGGAAAAAAATGAAAAAAGTTTTCTTACATTTCAAGCTGCAAAAACTGAAAATATGAAGAGAACAATGAGAGCAATTCTAAAGTTATATTGCTCAATTGAAGCAGTCAAATATTATTTTGGAAATCTAGTTGAAACATACAACTCCTCATACTCATATTTACTTTTGGCATAGGGCGACATAAACCCTTAAACGACGGATAAGGTGGTAATTTTTCTTAAACTCACAAAATCAGAAAAAACAAAACCACTTATCACTAATAGTACATCGGCAATGTAATGCTTCCAATACCAGAATGTATACAACATATCTTCGTCACGCATCTTTGAGGAATAACAAGATACCAACTCAATGTTTACGTCTTCATATTCATTAGCATCATTTAAAAGCAGATAAATTTACAGCATGGACCAGACATGCACGTTTCGGCTATTTAACCCTCGTCAGTGATCCTTAATTTAAACAATGAGGTTTCAGAAATTTGAGAAAATTTTGTAAACAGAAATTTTCGAATGCGTTTGAAGAGAAGACCAACAGAAATTGATCGAACTTAATGTTTAATGACATATTGGACCTCTAGGAACTTTGCTTCAGTTAGGCAATTTGTGACGATACTGAAAATTGATTTTCATAGTCTTTCCTTCATTTCCGGTATCCTTTGAGTGCATGTGTTTTAATCAAAATATGGAGTCGCTCACTTTCTGCAAAGTAAATGCACAAACTTAAATCAAAAATAAAAGCATAGGGCTCTATTGAAATGCATTTTGCTGTGTAAGAAAATCACTTCGGCATTTAATTAATATCACTGATGAGAATTTACTATCTGAAATACGTGTCTGGTTCCTAAAAATTGGTTTGAAATTTTCTTCAAGGAGGTGGAACATTATCATTCTAAGTTCGTTAAGGCTGGAGCTTTTTTTCTCAGTGGTTTTTTTTTTTTTTTTTTTTGGTCGTAGTATTGTTTTCCGTAATTCAAATCTACGAACACGAAATAAATTCACTGTCACTAACTTATAATGTCCAAAAGATCGATCTACAGTATCTTGTTTACTGCAGTTTTTCCTTTTGTCTCACAAGTTGTCCTCGTCGTTCATCTATGTATATTTATATATTCTCGAACTCTAAAATTTTCTAAAATTGCAGAAAAGTCAATGGTTAAAATAGACTGAAGGTGTTTCCTACGCCCTCTCATCCACAATAATTATGCCTAGTAATTACTCTTATAGAAATTGCTGTATCGCGAGTTCAAATGAGATAAAGATCAAGCATTCTAATAGAGATAACACTAAGAAAATGACGCTTGACTCAAACTTCAATAAATTGCTTTGAACGTATTTAAACAAATATTTTAACTTGTATATTTTTCAATTGAATTTTGTTTCCCAAGATGCTAAGGACGACGGAAACATAGTTAAACCACCTGCAGGCAATTAATACACCTGCAAGTGCTACGTACCCATTGTTTTTGGGCCAAGTGGATTAAAAACTACTTCGTCGCACCTATGAGGTTTTCTCAAATGGGAGAATATAAATATCTCACTCTTAATTCTATTACCGTTTAGTAGGTTATAATTTCCTATATCACCATCTAATTAATGTTTAATTACAGGTATTGTTTCTACCAGTGTAAGCAAATTCTATCATGTCACCGGGGTTCGCATAAAAGTTAAACCCAACGATTTACATGCCAGAATTCGTTCTCATACCGCTATGAACAACATATGAGGCTTTTAAAAAGTCTCATTTTTGAATGAGCCTCTAAGCCTGCATTTTATTCGTACAAAATTATACTTTGTTCCTTTACGGAAGTCACACGAAATCTACGAATATACGAAGGACCTCACATATACCGATACACGTTCCCTAGAATACAGACTACAAGGAGTCATCTTGGACTTTTCTCTTTTTCTTTTATTTCAAGCATGTAGATCAGATAAATCAGAGGAGAAAACAAACTTTCATTAAAGTAAGATTTGCAAGCAAAGGCATTGATAAACTAAATCTTGGTCAAATTTTGAATCACAAATCAAAACTGGCACAGAAAAAATCCCACCATATTTCAAAAGAAAAGAAACTCCTTGTATTTGCTATAGCTACACACCAACAGTTGCATCTAAAAGAAGTAGATGCGGTAACCTGCCATATCGGTTTTATTTTCAAAGGTGTTCACGAGTCTATATCAGGAAAGCTTATTTTGATTTCACATTCACAGTCCTGAATAAAATGTCGCTAAAAACGTCTAAAAACGTTGAAATCATTGCAAATATCAATAAATGAGCGAAATTTCGATAGAAATTTATGAAATCAAGTGTCGATCCAGGCCTTGCCCACGTTAATTTTTGTTCCAATCGAATTCTGATCGGCCTTTAAATTTGCATAAAAAATATCGTGGGCAAGGCCTCGATCATAGATGAATTTTGAAGATTTGTATGTAAAATACGATTATTTTGCTTTGTTATGCGTCATTCAGCGCAAATGACGTCAGAACATGACGTCATACATCAGGCGCGTGACGTTACGAGGGCTCAAAAATATGACGTGGTATTCTCTCAAACATCCAACATTGCAAAAAGTGATAACTAAAAGTTCGTTTATCAAAAGCAATTTTCGTCGAAATTATAGGGCCCATATAAGGGGTTAACGCACCTAGTCCTTTACAATTACAATTACAAACGATTCTTGCAGTGTATTGATTAAATTAACCCCTCGCTACATCCACTTCCTTGCGAATGTTCTTCATCGGATTTCAACTACTCTCCTTGTGCACACGTTATTACTGGTGACCTTAGTATAGTCAAGAACGAAGTTGAGAGAAATGTTAAAAAAGGGTCCCAAATACAGAGAAAGTATGTCCTTTACATGGAACCAAAATGTCAAAATTATAATGGACTCTTGTGAGGAATATGCAAGGCGTTGGGCAAAGAAAGAGGATGTAAAGCTCGACACCCTCTCCGAATGGATAAAATCAATCAGATGGTTAGTGATGAGAATTTCATATTCGAAACAAGTGTCTAGTGCATGAAAATTGGTTTGAAATTTTCTTCAAGAAGGTATAGAGTTGGAACCCTTCCGCATTATTTAATCTAGAATTTACCGATTAAAATCAACTGTGAACACCAGATTCGAGTCTATCTTTAAAGTCTCTGATATTATCACAGAGCTTGCATACCTCCTAGAACATTATGTTATCACACCAGCAGGCAAGGCCTCAAATAATTACACATTTTCTTGCAAAAAGTACTATTTCGACAGTCTAATTAAAGGGTCTGGTTTAAAACCCCAATAAACCTTTCTGCTTCTAAAATAATAGATAACCACAAATCAGCTCTTGCTTCCTTTTGCTTCGACACTAACAATTTAGATTTAGATTTACCATACTTATACTGCATACCTAAAATGCATAAGAATCCGTACAAACAACGTTTCATCGCTGGTTCCTCAAAATGTTCTACCAAATCTGTATCGATCTCACTCACCAAAGTTTTATCTGAAATCAAATCTGGGCTTCAAATATATTGTTCGACACTATATTCTCGCAGTGGTATTAACCAGATGTGGATTTTAAAGAATTCGAAGGAACTTTTAGAGCATCTGAAATTCAATCATTTTAGTAGAGTCCATTCGATCAAAGCCTTTGATTTTTCGACAGTTTACACTACAATCCCACATTCTAATTATATATAAATTGAAAGAAAGACTCGCAAAAATTATAAGTAATGCGTTTACAAGTAAGAATGGCAATCGCAAATACAAAAATGACAGAAACTACTTTGTAAAAGAAAAGTCCGATTCTGAAAATAAGTACACTGAAACAGATATTATTCAGATGTTACATGTAAACTTTCTGATCAATAACATTTTTGTTGTGTTTTGAGGGAGCAGCAAATTGTCGGAATTCCAATGGGGACCAATTGTGCCCCACTCCTTGCCGACATTTTCCTTTACTCGTACGAAGCTGAATTCATTCAATCTTTGGTCTCTGAAGGGAAAAGACACTTAGCTTCTGACTTCAACTTCACTTACAGATACATAGTCGATATGTGGTCAATCAATAATCCAAAATTCGCGGATTACCTGAGCAGTATCTATCATTCGGAGCTTGAAGTCGAAGAAACTACAGAGACAAATAATTCAGCATCCTATTTGGACATAATGTTGTCCTACGACACTGATGGTCACATGAACACCTCACTCTATGACAAACGTGACGACTTCAATTTCAGCATTACAAACATTCCTTTTCTGAGTAGCAAACAAAGGAGAGTAGCAACATCCCTTCATCGCCTGCTTATGGCGTGTTCATATCTCAGTTGATACGCTATGCCAGAACAAGTTACCAAATATACGGATTTTGTTCTGAGAGCTAGGCGTCTTTCAGATAAGCTTCTCAGTCAGGGATATGTTTGTGACCGGCTAACATCGTCACTGAGGAAGTTCTACGGTCGATATGGGGAACTCGTCATATACTATGATGTCCCACTCTCCAGAATGGTGGATGATATTCTGTCATAGACCATTTGAGCCATCCAACCAAAGATTGTACTCTGTCTTCCGAAATGGAAAATACCGGATGTAACAGTTCTTCCGAATTGAAGCGGCGGGTGTTGCATGCAAGCAGGAGATCGTTACTCTTCCTGGACACCTGGTCTCACTCTCATTTCGGCAGTCCGCTTCTTTTCATGTGGTGGAGGTTTTCGTTTGTTTGCTTTGGTTTCTGTTTTATCCTGATTTTGTATGCCTTCGGTTTCTGATTTTCTGAATTATCGGTTTTGTGCTGTATACAGGAATATGGTCATTATCCATATTTGTCATTCATACACTGCATATTTTTTTTAAAATAATTTTTACACTATCACAAAGTAAGCAACGCATTCACTCACCATATGAACAATGTTTAACGTCTACAAATTCATTAGCATCATTTTAGAGCAGATAAATTTACATCATGGACCAGACTTGTACGTTTCGGGTGTTTAACCCTCATCAGTGATCTTCAATCTAAACAGTGTAGCGTGACCAAAATCTGTGAAAATTTTGTCCTAAATATACCGAAAGACATAGCAATATGACTGCGATATGATTCTACAGGACCCAGGTTTTAGAAATTTGAGAAAAATTTGCAAACAGAAATTTTCAAATGCGTTTGAAGAAACGACCAACCGAAATTGATCGAACTTGACTACATGTGCCCTCGGGGACTCCTGGTCCACCAACTCGAAGTGATACTCTCTACAAGCAATTTGATATTTATGTCCCAAAATTGTGTTCCTGTATTTGACATGTTTTCTTTTATGATTGTCAATCCAAGCGGATAAATTTCAGAAACATATTTAAAACAAACCAGCCTACAAAAGTAAGAATATCATCAAGGTACAAAGAAGTACAAATTAACATTTCAAAGCATCAAAGTGTCCTTGCAACGAGACCAATGTGTAGAAGCTTACGAAGGTCATGAGCCATGTAAGTTGCAGAAGAGTTAATTTTGGTTAAATATTAGAGATGTCTCACTAGTTCAGGGGAATTTATACACATGTTTAAGTAGGGAAGGGACGATCCAGTGAAAGAAAGGAGGGGATCTCCAACAACACCTAGTTGCAGCATCAACAGCAACAGAAGTCATGATTACAATGTGTAATTCGGTCTTTTCGAAATACAGAGTTACTTCCCATTTGTGCAGGTATCTGACGTCAACGCATTGTGACGTCATCAAGTTCTATGGAAACCAGCATGAAATTCAGGGAAACAGGGTTAGATATATGACGTTTTCAAAGAAATTTAATGACGTCACAATGCTTTTACGTCAGATACCTGCACAAATCGAACGTAGGACTGTAAAATCGAAAAGACGGAATAGGTTAACAAAAGTCTGTCGCTGACCTATATAAAAACCCAAGGTCTCTTATGATAAAACAATGATCCGTTTCTGAACGATAATTACCTCGTGATTTTGAAATCACCAGAAATAACAAACATCTCTTAAACGGAATAATTTGTAACACCAGGAAAAGTCAATCTTGTTAAAACCATCGCAGTTTATCTACATTTTAATAATCACAAAATACCTTGCTATAAAATATTTACTTAAAGCTATGCTATCAAGGCATTAATCACGTTTACAAAATATAAAATAATCTAAAGTTTAACGCAAATATATTTAAGATATATATTTATTTTGTTCATCCTTTGGGGGTACCTGGACTAAAGAACTAAAGGAAGCCTTAGATAACTATACAAAAAAATCGGAAGGGGTCGAATCACATTATTTTAATGACTGGAAAAACCTCATATTAGATATTACTGATATTCGAATAGATAACTTCCAAAAAATTCCTCATCGTTTTGAAAATCCAAGTTCTTAATCTGAAAGATATTTCAAATCCAAATTACGCAATTTACACGAAAAATATGTCTTCGCTCCTGCAGACAAAGCAGCCAACAACACCATAATCATTTGAGAAACGTTACTACATATCAACTTTGGTTTCGGAACTTTCGTCTACAAATACTTTTATCAAAAGCAATGAAAGTGTTCCTAACATTTTGAACAAACACAACAATAAAATTTTCTTCATTCATCTCTATCACTAAAATGGATCTTCCTACACTAAATTGCATACCAAAACTGCACAAGTTTGCTTACAAATTTCGATACAATGCTAATTCTATCAAATGCTCATCTACAATTTCGTCTAGAAATCTGACGTCAGCACTCACGGTGATGAATGAACAGGTAGCATAATTTTGTGGAACTGTTTTAAACAGGAATGATGTAAACTTATTTTGGTCTATTAAAAATTCAGGGGATGTGATTGACAAAATGAAATCTTGAAATTTTCAAGCCAATTCGACTTCTTCATACGACTTTTCAAATATGTACACCGCGCTTCCTCACGATAAAATTAAGGATCAATTGTCCAAACTCCTTAAATGGTGCTTTAATCGAGAGGGGAAAACTTATATTTGTACATCTGAATCAAAGGTTTTCTTTTCCAACACAGAATACAAATCATATAAATCATGGACATGAAGTGACCTTTGTATTGCCTTGTCCTTTCTTTTGGACAACATTTATGTAAGATTTGGTAAGAATCTCTACAAGCACGTTGTAGGGATTCCTATGGGTACTAATTGTGCGCCTCTTGTTGCAGATTTATTTTTATACACGTATGAAAAATAATTTATCAAAAATCTTCAAAAACAAAGAAAACATGACAATGTGAAATGTTTCAATGGTACTTCTAAGTACCTGGATGATAATCTTACTATCGACAATCCTGTTTTTGAAAAGTATAAAAATGTTATTTATCAACAGGAACTGACTCTAAACAAGGCGAACGTTACAAACACAGAAACACCATTGGACCTGAATATCAAAATTATTAATGGAGAGATTCATACAAGTGTGTATGACAAAAGAGATGACTTTGGATTCAAAAAAGTAAATTTTCCCTGGCTTGACGGTGATGTTCCTAGATTACCATCTCAATGTATCTTCATTTCGCAGCTCATCCGGTATGCTAGACCATGTACTGATGTTTTGGATTTTCATTGTAGAAATTTACAAAATACAAAGAAACTTTTAGGCTTGGTACTTGACCAATCTAAGTCTGCGCATCTTTGAGATTTGCTGTGACGACGGGACTCCTTGACGGGCTCTGTCCAAACCTCTTTAGAGAATACAAGGCCCCGACCACCTGTCCTCTCTGATTGTCAGTCGGACCTCGGATGATTACATATGAGCTTGCTATAGCCGGCAGAGCACGGACTGTATTACGCACGCCCTCTTTTTATATCCATGTACATATTCATCTGTGTTGCTTGGGCCTCTACGTTTTGCGGATTTGTTTGTGTGAGGTCATCTAACAGTGAGAAGGTTGTTTTACACCACAACTGTTCATTCTTCGAGACCTCTTGGTAATGGTTGTTCGCATGTAATCCAGGATAACCACACCATTTGCTGCTTGCGTTGCAAATGACCGTCCAAAGTCGGCACCGGTTGCCCATTTGTCTCGTCGGTTTATGTGTAGTCTTTTGTGTTTGATGTTTACATGTCGTGTGTCTCTTTTCCGTCTCATAGTATGCACGTCTTTTTTTGTTTTTGCATCGGGTGTTTTGGTGTTTTGCTGTTGCTGGTGCAACAGGGTCTTGTTGGAGATCCCCTTCCTTCATAAAGTTCGGATTATTGATTGACAACATGTCATCTATGTATCTGAAGGTAAAATTGAACTAAGATGTGAGGTGCTTTCGCCCAGTCGAGTTCTGGATGAAGTCAGCTTTGTTTGAAGGTTTAACACCTTATAATATCCATAATGATATGGTAACAACAGTAAGGAAAGATGCCCCTGTATATGCTTCAGTGAAAAAGGTGGGTAGTGGAATTCAGACAGAGCCATGAGAATGATAGGGGTGAAACGATGCATCAAATGTGTATCGCGATGTATTGCGATATTTCATTTCCTGTATTGCAATATGTTGCGATATGTCGTTTCTTTTCATTTTGATCATTTCTTGTTTAAAACCAGGTTCCTTTTTTGTTTTTGTGTTTGCACATGCAATTTGTATTTTCTGATTGCATTTCATATTACCATTGTCATTTGAAAGAAACACACAGAAGTAATTAAAGCCTTTGATGCATTTCCATTAGACTTTTTTCACCGTGATGAACTTCGCACTTCGAACTTCGCACTTTAATTTCATAAGTTGGTTGCCGAAAAAAGCGCACTAGTTGTACAGGAAGTCTAATATACCATTCCATTGAGTATACTAATCAAAACGTAGATGACTCCGCTTATGAATTTATACGCGAACGGCAGCTACGCCACTTTTTCTTCAATGTTCGAAGTGCGAAGTACGAAGTTCGAAGTGCGAAGTTCGTCACGATGAAAAATGTCTATTTCGATTGTTAGCGATGTGCTAAAATAGATAAAAATCAATTGAAAGTGATTCAATGAATTATTCGTACAATCTTTAGTAGCGCGACATATCCCGATACGCATTTTGTATCGCGATACGATACGGATATATTCAATATCGCAATATATCGATATATCGATAAACTGTCACACCCCTAGAGGATGACCCCCGTTCAAGAAGACCTACCTACTGTTGTAGCCCTAGAAATGATCAATAAATTCCATGATGTTCTTATGTGCGACAGACGAGTTACAGAAAGATATATAGCCAGTACAGTTGACATTTAACAGAAAAGAGTGCATTCAATTCTGACTGAAGATCTTGAAAATTTACGAGAAAGTTTTCGGTCCGTTGGGTACCAAGACTTCTGACGGTAGATCAGAAGCACGACCGGCGCACATTGTCGTGTGCTAATTTATACATTTTTGAGAGAGATCCTGTCAATTTTCTTCAATTATTTCTCATTATGAATGAAACATGGATCCATCATTTCATCCTGAATACAGATGCTTTACTTGCAGAGGTCCGTACTTAAACAATCTCTTCTCGACTAAATTCTTATTAGTTCAGACCTCACTCAATTCAACCAACAATGTGATATATAGGATAAGCATACTATATGTGTATCGTTGACATTTATAAACCAGGGCCCAGTTTCACAAAAAAATTACGAAAAAATTCAGGAATTTTCGTAACTTTCATCACTCAATATAAGGTTCAAAAGATTTCTAGTAAAATTGTATCATGCCCTCTACTATCATTTCTACATACATAAAATGAATTCACAAACAAAACATTGCAAATTATAGTAGGTTAGTAGAACTGATCGTTCAAAAGTTACGAAAATTCCTAAAATTGTTCGTATGTTTGTGAAACAGGCTGCAGATGAGGGGAAGGAGACTTGGTAATTCAATAACAGCGTGGTACATTACCAAGATTATGTTAAAATATTAAAGACTATAAATACAATACCAAAATGACAATGTCGAACAAACAATAAAATTAATGTCCTTTTACTATGGGAAACTCTTTAAAAAAACCATCTGAGATTCTGAAGAGGAAAAATAGTAGCGTATGTTACATATAAAAAGAAATTGAGAGAAAATTAAGAAAACGAATTAAAAGAAGAATTAAAAGAATTTTAAAAATTATCATTAAACAATGATATCAGAAACAAAATTGAAGAAAATGAATTGAAAAGTACAAGAAGTGAAAAGATAAAAGAAAAAATACTGAGGGCAAGGTGGATGTTGGGAAAAGCTCGGGATATATTTGCCATCTCGAAAAATTGTCCTTTAACAGAAAACAGATTGAAAAAAACTTGAAACTGACGACGGAAAATAAATATATCAAATTTAAGCAATTCTTAGCGAACAAAGATACCTTTATGAGAATTTATATAAGTCCAGTAATCAAAATTTAAGGGATGACGAAATAAACTTTTTCTTTAATAATGATCATCTTTTCATTCAAAAACTATCAATTGAAGAAAGTAATACATTATAGGGTCCTACTACAGAAACAAAGTTACTTAAAAAGCATAACAGTGAACTGTCTTCATTCAATATCTCTATTTCTTAATTGGATCTGCACTATGTTGCATACCGAAACTGCTAGAGCTGCAACGAGTCGGGAACTTCTCGATTCGGTTCGATTTCGATTTTAATGTCTCGATTCGATTCTTTTCGGTTCGAGTTATTTACGCTTAATTTTCCCTGGATATTTTATTTTTTCCACTTATTTGAAAATCCAATTGAAAATCTCATCTCAATGAAAAAAATAATGTTCAAGTGAAGGTATTGTATGATAAACATTTGTATATGTTTATGTATTACGTGGAAATATTATTCAAAGACCCCCCCCCCCCCTTTCCACAGAACAGACCTCTGGAGTTCTGGGGATATAAAATCAATACTGTGCACTTAAGATACATGATAATTAACCAGATCATACAAAGAAGTGCATACTAGTTGAATAAATAAGAGGCATTTCAATTTGGGGTACATGTAGCACTCGTCGAAATACGGCAAAAGTCGCCGGCTCGAATTTCCTCTGATCCTGTATTTTCTATACGAATTGCTTGGTGAAAAGCACTTGAAAGGTTCACTTTTATTCTAAATCACCACATCAAATCATTCTCATTGGGAATCCTGCGATTAGTGAATCTTTAAAGTTGAAATTAGAACGTTTTTCTGCATTATTTAGACTATTCGACTCGAATCGTTTCTGACCACAACGACTCGCGATTCGAGTCAGAGCTAAGAATCGCGATTCTCGGTGCACCGCGACGAATCATTGCAGCTCTAGAAACTGCACAAGTCTTCTTACAAATTTCGATTTATTGCTAATTCTAATAACTGCTCCACTACTCTTTTGTCTAAAAATCTGACGTCAGCAATTACCGATATTAAAGAACACGTAATTAGATATTGTGAAACTGTTCTAAGCAGTAACGATGTAAATTTATTTTGGTCTATTAAGAATTCAGGGGAAGCGATTGACAATATGAAATCCAGAAAATTTCCAAGCCAATACGATTTCTTCATACGACTTTTCTGATATGTACACCACACTTCCTCATGACAAAATTAATTATCGATTATCTAAGCCTCAAATAATTACACATTACTTGCAAAAAGTACTATTTCGACAGTCTAGTTTGAGAGTTGGGTTTAAATTCGACACCTGGAAATCCCACTTACGCCCCAATAAACCTTTCTCCCTCTGAAAGAATAGATAACCACAAATCAACTCTTGCTTTCTTTGGCTTCGACACTAACAATTTAGCTTTAGATTTACAATACTTATACTGCATACCTAAAATGCATAAGAATCCATACAAACTACGTTTAATCGCTTGGTCTTCAAAATGTTCTACCAAATTTGTATCAATTTTACTCACCAAAGTTTTATCTGAAATTACATCTGGGCTTCAAAAATAGTGCTCGACAGTATATTCTCGCAGTGGTATCAACCAGATGTGGATTTAAAAGAATTCTCATTTTAATGGATTCCATTTGATTTTTCGACACTTTACACTACAATGACGAATATGGATAATCAGCATATCCCTTATACAGCATAAAATCAATAATTCAGAAAATCAGAAACCGAAGGCATACAAAATCAGGATAAATCAGGAATCAAATCAAACATACAAAACCCTACACCACATGAAACGAAGCGAACTCCCGATATGGAAGTGACACCAGGTGCTCCGAAAGAGTAAGCATCTCCTGCTTGCATGGTCACATGAACACCTCACTCTATGACAAACGTGACGACTTCAATTTCAGCATTGCAAACTTTCCTTTTCTGAGTTGCAACATCCCTTCATCGCCTGCTTATGGCATGTTCATATCTCAGTTGATACGCTATGCCGGAGCAAGTACCAAATATACGGATTTTGTTCTGAGAGCTAGGCGTCTTTCAGATAAGCTTCTCATTCAGGGATATGTTTGTGACCGACTAACATCGTCACTGAGGAAGTTCTACGGTCTATATGGGGAACTCGTCATGATGTCCCACTCTCCAGAATGGTGGATGATATTCTATCATAGACCATTGAACCATCCAACCAAAGATTGTACTCTATGTCTTCCGAAATGGAAGTAGCCGGATGTGACAGTATTACCGAATTGAAGCGGCGGGTGTTGCATGCAAGCATGAGATGCTTATTCTTCCTGCACACCTGGTCTCACTCCCATATTGGGAGTTCGCTTCTTTTCATATGGTGGAGGTTTTTGTTTGTTTACTTTGATTCCTGTTTTATCCTGATTTCGTATGCCTTCGGTTTCTGATTTTCTGAATTATCGATTTTGTGCTGTAAACAGGGATATGGTCATTATCCATATTTGTCATGTTAAACTTTCTGATCGACAACATTTTTATGTTGTTTTGAGCAAAGGTCTTCCAGCAAATTGTCGGCGTCTTTCAGATACGCTTCTAAGTCAGGGATCCGTCTGTGACCGACTAACCTCGTCACTGAGGAAGTTCTACGGTCGATATGGGGAACTCGTCATACATTATGATACATGCACAAAGTAGGGGATCTCAAAGAACACCAGGTTGCAGCACCCACAGCAAAACCCGCGAATACCCAATGCAAAAACATAGAGCAGACAAGCACAGAAAGAGACGCAAAGGAGACAAGAAACGTCAACGCACAACACAGAAACATAAAACACAAAGGACTACACATAAACCAACGAGACAAATGGGCAACCGATGGCGACTAAGACGGCCATCTGCCACGGAAATAGCAGAAGATGTGGTTATCTTGGATGTCCCACTCTCCTGAATGGTGAATGATATTCTCTCTACCATTTGAACCATCTAACCACCGGATATACTTGTACCTGTAACCGGAAGTAACAATTCTACCGAATAGCAGTGACGGATGTTACATACAAGCAGGAGATGCTTACTTATCCTGGGCACCTGATCTCACTCCAATTTAGGGAGTTCGCATTTTTTTCATACGAAGGAGGTTTTTATTTGTTTGCTTTGGTTCTTGTATTATCCTGATTTTGTATGCCTTCGGTTTATGATTTTCTGAATTATCGATTTTGTGCTGTGTATTGGGATATTGTCATTATCCATATTTGTCATATATAAGCTCGCACTGGCAGAGCACGGATTGTACTACGAATGCCCTCCTTTTATATCCATTTACATATTCATCTGTGTTGCTTGGGTCCCTGCGTTTTGCGGTCTTGTTTGTGTGTGGTCATCTGACTGTGAGGAGGTTCTTTAACACCACAATTGTACGCTCTTCGAGACCTCTGGATTATCGGAAAAGTGGAATGGTTGTGCGCACTTTATCCAGGATAACCACGTCTTCAGTTAATTTCGTTGAAGATGGCTGTCCTGTTACTTGTCCCCTCTGCGTCTTTTTCTGTGCTTGTGTGCTCTATGTTTTTGCATTTGGCGTTTCTTTTTGGGAGGGAGGGTTGCTGTGGGTACTGCAACCTGGTGTTAGAGACCCCGCCTTTGTATTTAAAAAAGTATATGGTTAAGATGTAGAGATCTATTAGAAAGGAGGGGATTAGAGCATATTAGAGCAAAAAGAATGGCCGACGAGGAAGGACGCTTTGCTTGAGCTGCGAAAAAAAAGTTTGAGTATAGGCTGAAGGGGCTGTAATTAGTGATAGTAAGTTCAATGTAGTAGCAGACTGATAACCCCCCTCCTGAAATTTCACTTTGAATTACATTATACAGTGACTTTGATTCAACTGATCAACCTTCTCAACTCTAACTTCTTCAACTCTCAAAAACTCCATCTTCCTCTTCAAATCTATTTTTGATGTACAAGTACAGACTTTTTTCTGCTAAATTTCAGTATTTTTCATTGAATACTTGATCATATTTAATTTTTATATTCTAGTCGTATTAAATTTATAAATCATTTGTTAGTAGTATCCTTCAGTTTCACTATGAACTACACGTATTATATATGTATTTCATATTTTCACTAAGTACTATTAAATTTCACATATTCATGAGGTGCTATCATACTTTTTCACTGTACATACTATTTCCTATTAAATATTTTCAATCAGTACTATCAAATTTCATGTTTAGTTATATGTTATATTTAATTTCCCTTCATTTATACATTTCATTGAGTTTAGAATAGTATTTGTAACATTCTCATGTCGGTCATTATCATTTGTATTTTCTTGTCTGCTTAAGGTGAGAGAACTTTATATAAGTTTTCAGCTTTTTGTTCAATCCCCGAATTACCTTTGTTGTAATTTTAATTGCATATGCATATTGTAATTGAATACTGTTTAAACTAAATTATGCATCACGTTTGACTTGAATCATGTGAATATCTTGTTCAACGTACACGATGACGACTAATCTGACGCTTTAAATGTACATGTATTTCATCCTTAGAGCCAGACGGCTTCCTCCCAGGCAACCTCTAGCTTGCTAGGAATTCCTCGATGCCCAATTTTGTGGTCTATTGCGAGTGCTGTTGACATTATCGTCAGTATCTTCTTTAACTCATTGTAAGTAAGCTTTTGTCCAGGATTATATTACACAGCAACTGAATTCATCATTAAGGAAGTTCTTCGGCTGCTACGGAGATCTGATTCCTCTTTCTGGAATGATCAATGACATTACGGATTGCGATTGAATGGCTGTCGTGATCGCCAAACAAGATTTATGTGTATCTGATATGTACATCAATATGTACAGCGAGACAATCACCGAATTTGACGTGTGTTTATGGAGCCGTTACATGCAGACAGGAGACGGCAACTCTCCATGGCACCTGGTTCCACTTGTAAATGTAGTTCATTCCATGGTTGGACACTGTTCCAATGGCAATTCTAATTATCTTGTACCTTCCAGACTTTTAGTCTGATGGGTATTTCTTTTATGTTTATTTTAAAAAATGCCTACGTTTATGACAGGGACCTTTACATGGGAATATACACCATTGGAAATCATCATCCAGCAGTGATCAACACATGTAGGGGAGCTAGACTAATAGAATCTATCATGACGCTGCAACCGAGACCGGGGAATCTCAACCGAGTGTAAAAAAAATTGCAATCCACGACGAGGCTTGCCGAGTCGTGGATGTAGCAAATCTTTTGCACGAGGATGAGATTCCCGTCTCAGTCGTAACGTCATGATTGATTATTTTTCTCACTCACCTCATTTAAACTCACTATAGTGATTTATAAAAATTAGAATCGATACCAAAACCTACACAAATCTAACGATGGCGTGACGTTACATTCCATGACGTCATAATATGATAATTCGGAAGAGATTCCAACCAATTTTCATGCACCAGACATGTGTTTCGAATATCAAATTCTCATCAGTGATGCTTAGGAGTCAAGTGGAATGTGAAACAAAGAAATCTGAAACTGTTACGGCTACATTTTTTTTCTTTTGTCACACGACGTAAGTGGGTTCGAAGAAGGTTATACTATAGGACAATACATGATCTCTCTTAAATGTAGGACAACACATGATCTCTTCATATCACAAATGCCAAATTTATAATAGTGGACGACAACATCAGTCCTGTAGAAATGTTAAATTCGTAATGAGTTATTTCTGGAACAGAACGTGAGCCCTATTTTGATAAGATGTCCTATAAAACTTGGTTGCAGTGTTTGTCGCGGTGTGTTTGAGGGCTGACCAAGGTTTCAAAGCAATCATGAAATACGTTCTTGCCTTGTTGGGATCGCTTGCATGTATTGGTATGTTAAAAACTAATATTATTTCAGTAACATTTCTAAAACATTTATTTTCATAAACATTTATATGATCATGTTGAATCCGTTTAACTTCCTTTTGAAGAGCAACATTTGTTTTAAAATCTCATCCCTCCTATAACTGTTAAGTTTTCTTTTTCAAAAGAATTAGGCATGTAAATGTTCATCCAAACTAAAATTTATGAAATTCATTCTTTTTCCTAAAATGAAATTAAGGTACATAAGAATTAGCACAATTCAAAACAGCAACATTTCCTTTGTTGTTGGATTTGATAAGAAATGTGACAGTTCTACCGAATTGAAGCGGCGGGTGTTGCATGCAAGCAGGAGATGCATATCGCTTCTTTTCATGTGGTGGAGGTTTTTTTTTTTGTTTGCTTTGGTTCTGTTTTATCCTGATTTTGTTTGCCTTCGGTTTCTGATTTTCTGAATTATCGATTTTGTGATATACAAAATGTATACAGGGATATGGTCATTATCCATACTTGTCATATAACCCTCGTCTTCGTCTTAGTATTGTATAGAATAACTAACATTAGATAAATGAATTACAGCCTTATCAGAAGCAGTCACGTGCCACAGTAAATCGGACTGCACAAACAGTCCATCGTATGACTGTAAGGCTGGATTTGAAGAAGATTGCACGAATCGTCAATGTACTTGTCATCAAATTGGCCAACATGGTATGTCACGGATGTTTTAATATTCATTACAATTGTGTTTTCTTTTCCTAGAATAAAGGAACGCATTTAAGTGAATGTAAAAGTGTTTGATCTGTTGCGATCGATGAAATAATTATATAATTTATCATTGTCAAACAAAATAGTACATACATGTATAAATCTTTTCACTGTAATGTGAAATGTCTTTGCAATTATATTTTTATATAACGAACTCTAAGTAATAAGTCATACACGAATGCTCGTATCACTAAAAATCAGTAGTTTTTTTTTTTTGTTTGTTTGTTTGTTTGTTTTTTTTTTTTGTTAACTAAAACAAAGAATATAGCATGTACATGTGTAATAAAGAATCTATTATTTTAAATTCTCTGTCATCAAATTCGACCTAAAGTTCTAAAACTAAGGGATATCTCGATCATTGCATAGCTCTGTCCTAAGCTGGGGTTTCGGCATATTTTTTCGGTCATGTTTAGAAAAACGCTCCTTGCTCAAACCTTCAAACGATTTTTGGCAATATTTTTCGCTTCAATACGCTTCTGAAAATTTGGAGCCGCTCATTTTAGCAAGAGGTAATCAAAACTCTGTATTGTTGATGGCGCCAGGTAAATACACTTCGGCTTCAAATATCCGAAACACGTGTCTAGCACAATAAAATTGGTACTATAAAACATATATTTCAATATTGACAATTTCATAGATAGGGTTAACTGTGAGAACGAAATTTGTAGTCGGGCTTGTCGCTGTCTCGGCATGCAGAACAGTCACTATCATTTAACTAGAAATAATAAAATGAGCAGCTACGATAAGGCACTCATTAGAAATGACGTCTTAAAATATGGCACGAAATGACGTCAACCTAAAATTTTGACGTCATTTACATGGGGTATATTGTCGTTTGCATCGATGTCAAAACAAGAGCAGACACATTAAGAAAACACCAGGTTGCAGCATCCACAGCAAAACATAGAGCAGACAAGCACAGAAAGAGACGAAAAAGGGACAAGGAACGTCAACGCACAACAAAGAAACATCAAACACAAAGGAATAAATATACGGAAGTGTTCTAAATCTGTACCTCAATGAAGAAAATTCCAAACCGATTTTTTCCTGCACCAGAAAAGTGTTTCGAATATTAAATTCTTATCAGTGATGCTTCCAGTGGAACCACCAAAATTCATTTCAGTAGCGTCCTCTTTGATACACATATACATAAACAAATGAGACCAATGGGCAACCGGTACCGACTAAGGACGGCCATCTACCACGTAGGTAGCAGACGATGTGGTTATCCTGGATAACGTGCGCACAACCTTCCCACCATTTCGTTTCCCAGAGGTCTCGAAGAACGCACAGTTATGGTGTAAAACAACCTCCTCACTGTTAGATTATTATACACAAACAAGACCGTAAAACGCAGGGGTCCAAGCAACAAAGATAAATATGTAAATGGATATAAAAAGAGTACATATACGCTATGCCAGAGCAAGTACCAAATATACGGATTTTGTTCTGAGAGCTAGGCGTCTTTCAGATAAGCTTCTCAGTCAGGGATATATTTGTGACCGACTAACATCGTCACTGAGGAAGTTCTACGGTCGATATGGGGAACTCGTCATACACTATGATGTCCCACTTTCCAGAATGGTGGATGATATTCTGTCATAGGCCATTTGAACCATCAAACCAAAGATTGTACTCTATATCTTCCAAAATGAAAATAACCGGATGTGACAGTTCTACCGAATTGAAGTGACGGGTGTTGCATGCAAGCAGTAGATGCTTACTCTTCCTGGGCACCTGGTCTCACTCTCATATCGGGAGTTCGCTTCTTTTCATATGGTGGAGGTTTTTGTTTGGTTGCTTTGGTTCCTGTTTTATCCTGATTTTGTATGCCTTCGGTTTCTGATTTTCTGGGTTATTGATTTTGTGCCGAATTCAGGGATATGGTCATTATCCATATTTGTCATGCGTAATACAGTCCGTGCTCTACCGGCTGTAGCGAGCTCATATATGTTATCACCCGAGGAGTCCGACTGACATTCAGAGAGGACAAGGTGATCGGGGCCCTGTCTTATCTAAAGAGGTTTGGACAGGACCAGTCATGGAGTCCTATCGTCACAGTTTTTGTTTTGTGACATAAGGATCATATCCACGGTATAAAGGGCGTTTGATGATTCTGACGCATTTTGTATGGTAATTATGTCTACCTTTGTCAAGTAAATGCACAAAATAAAAGAGGGCGCTACTAAAATGAATTTTAGTGGCTCCGCTGGAAACATCACTGATGAGAATTTAATATTCGAAACACGTGTCTGGTGCAGAAAAATTGGTTTGGAATTTTCTTCATGAAGGTACAGAGTTGGAACACTTCCGTTTTACTTTGATCATGCTTATTGTATTGATCATGTCACCATAAAATGCAGGTTGCCAAATACCCAAACAAAATATACTCTGTTGTTTGTATGGGTCCGAATTTCATAAGAAGTTAACAGTATTTTTTTATAAAATTTCCGGAAAGTCTTTACTAGTTTGTGAAAGCGAAAATATTGGTCTAAAAGTTTCTACTATAATTTCTACTATTAAAAAATCGAAACATCAGTACATGCTCAGAAAGAGACGCAAAGGGGAAAAGAAACACAAAATCACATCAAAGAAAGATCAAACATAAAAATTGGCAATCGAAGCCGACTAAGAACGTTCATCTATCACGCAAGTAGCGAAGGATTTTCAAGATTACGTTCAAGATTAAGCTCAGTTCACAGATAGGACATGCTGCTACCTTGATCTCACTTATTTCTGATTGCTGATGATTTACTGTTTTATTCAAATTTATGTCAGGTTTTATGTAGTCTTTGACTTAGATAATAGTTATCGAAATGTCGATATAGCATATGCCTGGTTTATCATTATTTTGCAATTGGACATATTAAATAAAAAAAAAGGACACCTCTTGATAATATATGTGCAGTAATGGGACGTTTATAAATGAGTGTACTACATGAATGTGTTTATTTATAGGAGATTGTACCACGGACAGCGATTGCGGTGATGGCTTGTGTGATGTTCATGTGTTCCGTCAAACGTTTCACAGAGGACATTGGCACTGTTATAATCATAGATGTCGCTGTACCTTCAGAGTAAGATTGATTTTAATCATATTACGCCTGACTTAAATATATACACATATATATTTATATATATCTATCTTGGTTCTCAACAATTAAATGAATTGGTTCAGTGTGCTTTAAAGTCATTTAGAGAGAGATAACCATTCCGATAATGCATATACGAGGGTTGTTCGAAAAGTTCGTAGACAACCGCAATATTTCAGAAATGCGTGACAGTAAATATACAATTTTCTTACCAAACATTCATGAGGTTTATTGCAATCAATCCGTACAATACCAAGGTAATTATAACATTCTGTCATGTAAATCCTTGTCTTTAATTATGTGTCGTCTTCAAATTCAATAGCATCATTTATAAACAGATAAGTTTGCAGCATGGACCAGACATGCACGTTTCGGGTACATAACCCGATTCATGGATCCTCAATCTAAACAAGTTGATATGGCCAAAGAGTGTGAAAGTTATATCCACAACTGTACCGAAAGACGTGGCAGAATTGGTATGATATAATTCTTCAGATGAGATAAAGAAGATCCTGATAACAATCTCAACAGCACCCACAATAGAGCACCAAACTGAGCATCGACGGACCCCTAGCAAGCTAGAGGTGGGACAAGGTACCCGGGAGGAGTAAGCACCCCCTATTTGGCTAGGCGCACTTGCGCGTCGAGCAAGCTTGAGGTGGGATCAGGTGCCAGGGAGGAGTAAGCATCGCCTGTACCCACGTTTTAGAAATCTCAAGAAATCTTAATATCAGTATGTATGTGTAATGTTGTCATTTTCTTTGTTTTCAGACCTAGGACCAGGACCAGGACATCTATGTACTATAAAATATTATCATAAATGAGTCATCATTTTCTTGTTTGATGCTTTTGTTTGTTTGTTTGTATTTAAATATGGTAATGAGTGTTTTATATTGTGTTTGTACATCTGAATCAAAGGGTTTCTTTTCCGCTACAGAATACAAATCATACAAATTATGGACATGTAGCGACCTGTATAGTGCCTTGTCCTTCCTCTTGGACAACATTTATGTAAGATTTGGTGAGAATCTCTACAAGCAGGTTGTGGGGATTCCTATTGGTACAAATTGTGCGCCTCTTGTTGCAGATCTATTTTTATACACATATGAAAAAAAAATTCAAAAGCAAAGAAAACATGATGATGGGAAATGTTTCATTGGTATTTCTAGGTACCTGGATGATATTCTTACTATCGATAATCCTGTTTTTGATAAGTATAAAGATGTTGTGTTTTACAGTCTTGTTTTTGTGTGGTCATCTAACAATGAGGAGGTTGTTTTACACCAAAATTGTGCGTTCTTCGAGACCTCTGGGAAATCGGAATAGTGGGAGTGTTGTGCGCACGTAATCCAGGATAACCACACCGTCTGCTATTAACGTGACAGATGGCCGTCCTAAGTCGGCACCGGTTGAGCATTGATGGACCCCTAGCAAGCTAGAGGTTGGACCAGATGTCCGGGAGGAATATTCATCCTTTGTTTGGTTAGCCGTACCCGCCACCGCCATCGATGTTCAGGCCCGAAAATGAAAATGAAAACAATATGTACAAATGTTAAGCGTCTTCAAATGCATTAGCATCATTTATAAACAGATTACCAAGTAGTACAAATGTTAAACATCTTCAAATTCATTAGCATCATTTATAGCGAGCGGAGCTCGCTGTAAAGAAGCGAGAAAAGATGCTGAATCAGTGAATGAGAATGTACTACTTTGCTTTCAAAAACTTTCGTCCTCTCGCAGAGTTGCTGCGGGCTTAATATTGCCATTTACATTTTTTTCACATGCAAGTTGACGTATAAGCTATACTGGTCGGGTACATATTATCGCCGGGCACATATTATCGCCACTTCATTTATATCTCTGCATATTATTGATGAAGGAATTTAATTTTTTCACCATAATTACATCTTTGAAAAATGAAACGGTTTACAAAATTTCTAATAATTTCATAATCTTCAAATACTGAATTTTATGATAGAAAGTCGGTAAATCTAAAAGTATTTCCCCCGCCCCTCCGGGGAAAGGGTAGGTAACTTCATCTTCCTATATCTCTTTGGTTTTTGAACATTTTAGTATCTTCTTTTCACAGACGAAAAGAAGAAATTTCAAAGATTTAAATAATGTCAATTTTGTTGAATAAGTGTAAGATTTTCAGTAAGAGCAGATGTAGGTGGCGATAATATTTACCCTCCCTTCTTTTAAACTTGGTCCAACGCAGACATTCACGAATTCCCGATAAACAAGAACAGATAGTCAGATTTTTCATGAAAATTTGATGAAATGTGTATCGAGGGTTCTTCTTTCTTCTGTGCAAATTTCATCAAATTTTATGAAGAAATACGGATTTTAGAGCAAAAAATATTGAAAAAAAAGTGGCGACCAGTACTCAATTTTTGTTTACAATTTAGATTTATTGACATAATTTTTCGTAAAGCAGCTTACGAAATAGCATCAATAACTCGGTGTAACCACGGAATCTTTTCGGATCATCGCGCCTAATCGCTTATGTCACTTTGACGTCGTAAGTTTTTCCTTTAATGGACATATTTTGCATGACGTAAACGCTTTTAAAAAGGTCAATAATCCGGCCAACGTATTCCCATGGGCGATTTTGTGTTAAATCCGATTGGCTTCACAGTATTAAGTTTCTCAATCCAGAACACTTCTCGAATTTGACGTCAGTACTTAGAAAAATCCGAACATTTCACCAAAATTATAATTTTGAATTCCGATTTGTGTGGGGTTTTTTTATTGAAATGTCGTGAAACGGGCTTAAGACGATTGTGCCTGACATCTTCTTTTTTTGGGGGGGGGGTCGATATGCAATGAGTTTTTTATCTTCATTTAACCTTTTTCTTACAAAATTAAACATGATAAAAAGGCTTGAAAAAAAATTGACATGTAGGAAATATATGAGCTAAGGTCGATCACGTTTTTAACTAGGTCTGTTCATAAATTCTTGGTCTGACAAGTTTAAGCATAGATGCCGACTATTAGCTGAGCACTGCCTACTGAGCTCTTTAAACTAGATCGTTGGTATAAGGTTTCAAATCAGACACTTTTTGTTTTTGCCCGTAGTTGTCCGTAAATCTGGCTGGAATCGCCCCACACCTAATGTTTGTCGGTCTAGGCCAAAACAGGGACGTATAAAGAACCATATCTGAAGCCGCCCTTCTTTATCTAATGTTTATCTACTGGTCTAGACCAATTTTACAAATGCCTCCGTGTTTCCACTCGCCTAATACGTGTACTACTATTTTTTATTGGCAATTATCAATCAGAAAGTATGTAAGATAAGATAAACCGTCATAGTATAAAATGGAAGAAAATAAAAAAGAAAGATTTTTATTTTATATAATTATATTTATTTTCTCTCCGCTCGCAAAAAAGACTTTGTCTTGATTCCTATTAAGCAGATTAATTAACAGCATGGACCAGACATGCACGTTTCGGGTACTTAACCCTTGTCAGTGATCTTCAATCTAAACAATGTAATATGGCCAAAGCGTGTGAAAATTATTATGTCCAAAAATGTACCGAAAAATGTAGCAGGATGGGTGGGATATGATGCTACAGGACCCACGATCACACAAATTTTCGAATGCGTTGAAGAGACTGATGATCAATCGAAGTTGATCGAACTTGGCTATATGTGAACTCGAGGTCTCCTGGTCCAACAGCAGTGACACTCACCAAGTGGTTCAAATGTTAAACGTCTTCAAATTAAATAGCATCATTTAAGAAAAGATCAATTAACTAATATTCTGTACTCTGTCGTGGAGAGAACAATTGTTGCAATTTTACAAAGTTTATTCATCGAGACATTATTTGACAGAATCAATAGCATGCAAGAAAGTTATTCAATGGCAACGAGAAAGTAAACCTGACAATTGAAAAATGACATATTGTATTCAAACAAGGGAGGGGTATTGCATAATATGATTTCTAGACAATTTCGTGCTCATCCCTCAAAGATAAAGGTGTCTAAAATTCTTCAAAAGCATCTGAAAATATAACAGATTCTGCGTAGATAAACTCAATATGCTGGTATTTCGCGTGTAAAATTGACAATCATTTCTCCAATTCATAGATAAAGCCAATTTGTAATTAAGTTCTTATCAATCTCTAGACTTTCCAAGTATTGAATAATGAATTGCAATTAAACATGTTAACTTAAGATAATCTTATTAACAGAGAATTTATTGAATCTGTTTCTAATAAATTTTTTTTTGGAATATCTTTATGTGAATTAACATTAACATCATCCCTCTTGCATGTAAGGGAATTAATTTGCTTTCGTGTTCTGATAAATGCATCGCTTCAGTTTAAATTAATTATCTTTCTACAGTGTGCGATTTACCCAAAATGAAATAATATTGATGGGGATATGGTTACACAATGTTCGTCCAACAGCCCACTTGTAAGCAAAAAAGAGATCAATAAACCGTTTGGTAAAAGAACTTTAACTCATTTGTGTCACACTTATGCCCTTTGCAGTGTGGAGCTCGTAAAAAAAGTTCCCCGCGAGGGGTTTGACATTAAGTGTTTTGAATATATTTCCCTGACATTGTCGCCATAGCATTTTCTATATAGACATAACGTCAGACAGTGCATGAAGTTTATATATTGTTTTCATTTTCGTGCTAAAAGTGATATTAGAACATCTGTGAAAATAGTATATAGCATTAGCTCTTTAAAAATGAAATTTTTCATGCTGTAACCACTGAAAAAAATTCCTGGTTTTAGAGGAAATCGACATTTTTGTCAATTTACCCAATCAATTTTCGGGATCGACTGCATTCTTCGTGGGTCTCAGTAAATTACGTCAGAAGTTGTACAGGTGTAATCCAAGGAAATCGTTTTAGCGGGGAATCCCCTCAGTTTTGACTGGTGAACAGGGCAGAATAAAAGGTGTCACACCATTGGTCAAAACTATTGAAAATTTAAAAATAGCACATGAAATCAATGTACCATTCCCTGTAGTCGGGATAAATTGAGTTTTGAACCTGTTTTTGTCTTTTATGCAATCTATAGATCGATTTAAAAATAGATGAAATTTGTAAAATTTTCGAAATGGATAGAGGGGTGATGTAAAAAAGTGGAATTTGTGAGAAAACGGTATGCATGACCCCCCTTTTTTCTGTTCTTTTTATGTGTGTCAAAGGTGTCCAAATCCAACGAGACCATATTCATAATTATAGAAGGATTGAAAGTCACTCAAATTGAGCTAAATGATTAATCATACAAAGAAGGTTTTTATTTCCTTGGATGACACCTGTACGACAAAGTGATTGCCTGTTCACGCACATGTGTATACGCATGTGTTTACCGTTTCAAGAATAAAACAATCAATATCTAAAACATAGTTTTTTATTTATTGAGCAAATAAATAAATAAATAAATGAAATAAATAAATAAAGGGCGCACCATTTCTAAACATGCTCATGGCTGGCAATCACCTGTAGATTCAGGACAGAAGTTTGACATAATTTATATTCTTATTAAGAAAAAAAATCGGCCAATATTTTTGATAGATTCTGTATCGACATATTGAATTATGGATCTAGCACTTGCCGAATATTAGATCATGGTTTTCGGGGGTACCCCCCCCCCCACACACACACACGCACATTTGTCCGTTTTAAATCGTTGAGAGAGAGAGAGAGAGAGAGAGAATGATCATCCAATCTTTTCTATCATCAATTGCCTCTCATGAAAACGTATTTCAAAAATGTTTTCAGATCAGTATAAATTTTTCGCTTCGTTCTTTTATTATTATGTTATTCCATAAAAACCGCTAACTGTGACCATAACTTAATGATTTAGAAAAAAAAGAATAATGTCGAATCGTTTTTCGTTGTTAATCTCTAAAATTGTGACCATATATATTGATAGAATAAAATTTGGTCCTTATTTTAATTAAAACAGATTCCGTGACATCGACTTGGAGCCTCAGAATTATATTAAAATTTACTGAGTGTTTTACCCACTGGGGAGCTCGTGAAATAAGGTCTACCCTATATCCCTTGCACCAATGCAGGTGAATTTTGAAATATTTATAAAGATAAATTCAAAAAATATATGTAAAAATAAATCAATAACGTTTTGTTTAGTCATTATAACCCTCACCCCTTCCTACACTTCTCAGAAAGATTGTTTTCAATGTTCACTGTGATCCGCCCTCCCTATTTTAGATCCCTGAATCTATGCCAAAGATATCTCCATCTGTCATTTGTCATTAAAGTGTATGTATATGACAATATGAATATAGGTAATACTATGTTGTACAATAAGCTCAATAAAAGGATGGGCAGGGGGCCTCCCGGTCTGAAACTCCAGTCGCACGCATTCCAAGTTAACCCCCCCCCCTTCTGCGTTTGAAACAGGTCGGGCTGTATATTCAACCATAGTTTCAAATCGTGCGTGTTTAGAACAAATAGTCAAATAGGACAGACAGAAAATATGATGTGACATCATGTGTGAAATCGTCCATCCCAAGACCCTTTCCCTCTCCTCCCTTTTTTTCTCACGGACAGATGCTTGGTCGCATGAAAATTACTAACATTAATCATTTACATATTAATACTCGACATGATCAAGAAATTATCTAAAGATGTGAAACTGAACAAATTAAATGCGAACTCAGCTTCAATACCTCAACGGAACATTGTATTGTTTACACTACTTTCGTCTTTCATGTACAACTTTCTACGTCATAAGTCTCTCCATTATATTTACCGGAAGTGATCTTCTATAGAATCAGGGTTTCTGTAAATGGCTAAAAATAACAACTTCAAAACTGATTTACGTATGTGTGCGGTAAGAGCTGAAAACTATTTTTGGCGTATTATGGTTTATTTTTAGGGAAAGTTTTAGGTAAAAGCATTATCTCATATGTTCTAATATCACTTTAAACATCGACGGCGGGTGCGGCTAGCCAACAGGGGATGCTTACTCCTCCCGGGCACCTGGTCCAACCTCTAGCTTGCTAGGGGTCCGTCAATGCTTAATTTTGTACTCTATTGTGAGTGCTGTTGAGATTATCGTCAGGATCTTCTTTAAGTCATTTAACGTAGCTCGCAGGGAAGCTTATTTCTTCTTCAGTTTTGCTCGTGCCCTATGAGATGAGCCTTTATGTGAGACACATGGGCTGTTCCAAACGACCAATCAGAGATATCTAGTTAAAGTTTAATTGCAGGTATTGTTTCTGCTGGCACAAGCAAATTCTATCATGTGACCATGGTCCACGTAAAAGCTGGACCCAACAATTTGCATTCAATTAGTTCTCATACTGCTATGACCACCATATGATGCTTAAAATAATCCAGAACTTCTTTTCTATTTTTTCAAAATGTATAATTTTAATACACAACGTGAACTACAACCTAAACCGCAGGTCCAAAGCTATCTGAATCAAATTTAGAAAATGGAATTAGCAAATACACATGTGCATGATATCAGATACATGTAATATACATATTATTACAAATTGAAAGAAAGATATCTCCAACAAGACTCGGTTGCAGCATCCACATCAAAACACAGAAATGACATAATCAGCAAGAGACGCATAAGGGATTTGGAATACCAAACACAAAATACCAAACATAAGACAACGAAACCAAAAGGCAACCGGTGCCGACTTACGAGGCCATCTGCAATTGTCAATATTGAAATATAATTATGTTCTATAGTACCAATTTTATTGTACTAGACGCGTGTTTCGGTTATATATTGAATCCCCGTCCGAATTACTATATGACAAAGGTTAGTAGCGAATGATGTAGCTATGCGGACTGTGTGCACACAACCCTTCCACTTATCCGGTTACAAAGAGGTCTCGATGAGCGCACAATTGTAGTGTAAAATAACCTCTTCACTGTAAGATGAACACAGAAACGAGACAGCAAAACTAAAACACAGGGGCAAACGGAACACAGATGGATATGTAAATGAATATAATAAAGGAGGATGTACGGAATACAATCCGTGCTCTGCTGCCTGGGGCCATGTCATCTCTGAAAAGGTTTGAACAGCGCCCGCCATGGAGTCCCTTCATCACATACATTTACTCTCTTAACACTAGTTTGTCTGTATTAAAAGATGGAAAGAAAATCCCATCAAAAATGGCATGTATTTATGTTTAAGGGCTGCATTTGTATGGTTGCAAATCACGTGATACGCATATGATATCTTCCTCGGATGTCCCCTTTGATTAAATCAGGTAAATGCTGTCTTAATCTACGTTATATGAATTTTTTGCCTGTCATATGACCATCATTATCAATTATATGATAATAATATAGTTTGGTCAAAAATAGGAGTATACGTATAATTAGAGAAACAGATAATTTTGTATCTGTGGTACAGCATTTCATTACATGTGAAAATCCAACGATTTTCTGCTTAAGTATTCATATAATTGATAATGATGGCAATTTGATAGCTGGCTTACAATAGATTAATGTAAAGTAGATTTAGACAGTATTTACCTGGTTAGATCAAAGGGGATTCCCGTTGAACATATTATATACGTACCACGGGATATGCGACAGTGATTTTGCCGATTAAATCAGACAAAGATGGGAATGGTAATTTCACGATAGTCAAAACAAATCCAATGGAAGCCAGAAACAATAAAAACTGAGGAATGTTGACTATCATCTTAATATGATCTTGAATGTAAACAAACGAAAGGTAAACCAATAGATACTACTACCAAAAAACTAGTACCATACAAAAGTAATCAACCTTACTGAGGACTAAATACAATACATACAGAGAAGGAGACCGATGTGCATTCAGTGCCCAATTTGGACGGCCATCTCCTGGGGACCTGGTCTCAATCCCATATCGGGAGTTCGCTTCTTTTCATGTGGTGGAGGTTTTGTTTGCTTGCTTTGGTTCCTGTTTTATCCTGATTTTGTATGCCTTCGGTTTGTGATTTTCTGAATTATCGATTTTGTTTTGAATATAGGGATATGTTCATTATCCATATTTGTCATTCATTCACAGAAATATTATTTATGTTAAGTCGAATCAGAGAGTATTCAAAAAAGACAATTGTCCATTAATGTGCTACAAAAAAATGTATCAAAAGAAACCACTTTCACTCCTGTTTCTATCTCATTACGACAACATAATATTTACCATATTCGTTTTTTTTTCTCCTTCTGTCAAACGCGCTTTCGTTTTGTAATATGTGCCTTTTCATGCATTCGTTTGTGTGGTAGTCTTTTGTGACTTCTCTTTAGTCTTTGTTTGTTGTTGGAGATTTCGTATAAGGCTTATACTTATCTCACCCATTAGAAACAGAAAACGTTGTAGTATGAACTTATACCCATTGTTAACGATAATGAACCAATTGTCCAACCAAAGATTGTACTCTATGTCTTCCGAAATGGAAGTAACCGGATGTGAGAGTTCTACCGAATTGAGGCGGCGGGTGTTGCATGCAAGCAGGAGATGCTTACTCTTCCTGGGCACCTGGTCTCACTTCCATATCGGGTTTGGTTACTGTTTTATCCTGGTTTTGTATGCCTTGGGTTTCTGATTTTCTGAATTATCGATTTTGTGCTGTGTACAGGGATATGGTCATTATCAATATTTGTCATGAAATAATCCGGCTCAATAAGAGAATCTGTACATTTCAAACGAATATGATGAGAATAACTAAAGAAGGGAGATAATCTCCAACAGGAAAGAAATCAGTTTCAGCGATATACTGAAGCACCCCTACCTGAAAACACTGAACGAATAAGCACAATACTCCAACAGGTCAAGGACGACCAGACACTAAACACCGTCGACACCAATGAGTCAAAGAAGATCCTGACGATAATCTCAACATCATTCACAATAGAGCAAACATTTGAGCATCGACGAACCCCGAGCAAGCTAGAGGTGGGACCAGGTACCCGGGAGGAGTAAGCGTCCCCTGTTGGCCAGCCGCACCCGCCGTCGATGTTCGCGCATGAAAATGAAACAATACATAAAATACATGCACTGTCTGAGGTTATGTTTATATAGAAAGTGCTATGGCGACAATGTCAGGGTAAAATATTTAAAACACTTACTGCCAAACCCCTCGCGGGGAACTTTTTTACAAGCTCCACGGGGCAAAGGGCATAAGTGTGACACAAATGAGTCAAAGAAGATCCTGACGATAACCTCAACAGCACTCAAGACACCAACCACAAAAATATATAAAAATGAAATCCAACGTAACTTGTAAGGTAAATTTTGATATGAAAGTAAAATCTTGGAAGAATAATTTTCGGACAGATTTTAGTTTTGATTGTAATTTGTTGTAATCTTTGCATAATTATACAGTTTGAATATTCTTTGTTGTGGAGGGTTGTGCGCATGTGCCGACTTAGGACGGCCATCTGCCACGTATGTAGCAGACGGTGTGGTTATCCTGGATTACGTGCGCACAACCCTCCAATTTTTCCGATTTCCCAGAGGTCTTGAAGAACGCATAATTATGGTGTAAAACAACCTCCTCACTGTAAGATAACCACACACAAACAGGACCGTAAAACGCAGGGGTCCAAGCAACACAGATCAATATGTAAATGGATATAAAAAGAGCACGTGCGTAAAACAGTCCGTGCTCTGCCGGCTGTAGCGAGCCCAGATATGTTATCACCCGAGGAGTCCGACTGGCATTCAGAGAGGACAGGTGGTCGGGGCCCTGTCTTCTCTAAAGATGTTAGGACAGGGCCCGTCATGAAGTCCCGTCGTCACAGTCAGTCAGAGTGCAAGTCTTACGAATGCGCTTTTACAAGACTGAGATTGCTCAAGTACCAAGCTTAGTGTCCGTCTGGTGACATAATGATCATATCCACGGAATAAAAGGCGTTTGATGACTCTGACGCGTTTTCGATAGTTATGCTGTCTACCTTTGATCCTTCTTATTTTATTAATTATGTCACCATAAAATGCAGGTTGTGACATACCTAAAATTATATACTCTGTTGCTTATACGGGTCCAAATTTCAAAAGAAGTTGATCATAATTTTTGTAAAATTTCCAGAAAGTCTTTACTTGTTTGTGAAAGCGAAAACCTTGACCTAAAAGTTTCTTTGTAATTTGTGAATTTCTACTATGAAAATCCAAAACATCAGTACATTGTCTAGCATACCGGATGAGTGCTGTGAAATGTAGATACCGTATGAGGGTAATCTAGGGACATCACCGTCAAGCCAGGGAAAATTTACTGTGTTGAATCCAACATCATCTCGTTTGTCATACACCCTTGTATGAATCTCTCCATTAACAATTTTGATATTAAGGTCTAATTGTGTTTCTGTGTCTGTAACGTTTGCTTTATTTAGAGTCAATTCTTGTAGATAAATAACATCTTTAAACTTGCATACCACATGTTTGACACTTTTCTACTTCTTCTTCATAACAAACATCCTTTCATTGCTACAATTATATTTATCATTGCATATTTAACATATTAAATGAAACAGTTCATTGTTAACTATTATGTAACAAATCCTATCCAAAGCATCAATATTTCTACATAATGATGAAATAACAGCAATTAACTTATATTTAAAGAATCTAAAGAGAACCCACATACTATGATTAAACTGAGCATTGAGACTTTGACTTCAACTCAAAATCAGTTACTTTAACCCCGAAGCCCCCTACCTTCAAAATTGTTTCATCAACATTATTTGTACATTTGTCATGTGGCATATATAATGATTTAAGATTCCTATGACTATCTTTTTTAAATTTTTGTTAACGTTTCAAAACATAGAATACCTACTGTAATATAAGAGAAATAAGTGATAAATGTGTAACTTATATCGTGTTATAGTGAAGAAATCAAGCATACTACCTTTATAGATATATCCTTGAACTCTTGATATATAATTCATAAAGACGATGCAGATGCTATAGACCATTTTCGAGTTACCGATCACGTTCGGATATTATACTCCGCTTCGACGTTTTGTCAAGATGCCCTACTTCCGGTTTACATTTGAGTCTAAAAATAACGTGATCACGATTTAGAAATAAACTATATACGCAACCAAATAGCATTGTAGCGTCATAAATGTGCACCGTTTACATGATTTGGGGTTGGAAAAATTCAAGCAAAAGGTATCAGTCAAAGGGGATGCTCTATGTAGAAGTTGAATGGGCAGGAAAGGGGGAGACATAACAAGAGACTCTGGACACGTGTCCAGGTGTATGTGACAGAATTTATTGTTTGTGCAGTTAGATGGGGATAGGCATTTGACACGACAGGTGTTTAAATGTTTGATTTTGACCTGTACATCTAACCAGTACCTCAGCAACCGGCCAACGACGTGATGCCGGGTAAAGCTTATGAACTTGAAGGTGAGGGGGTGGACAGGGTGAGAGGAAAGGGGCGGGAGAAAGGGGGAGTGAGGAAAGGGGCGGTAGGAGGGAGAAAGGGGGCGGGAGGGGGGAGGTAAGGGAAGGGTGAAAAGGAGGGGGAGAGGCGAGGGGGGGAGGTAAGGGGATGGGAGGGGGGGGAAGGTACCCCCTTCCCCGAAGGTGTACCCTGCTGACGATCAAATATTATGATAGTATTGATATACACAGTGACATTGTATCTGTGACTCTGTAATCGGAAAAATATCATGCAGAATCTAAAAGAATGAAGAAGGAAAAAAAAAAATGTCTGAAATAATTATCTTCTCGGACTCAGGACTGATATATTTTCCTTACCTGGCTGATTCCCCCCCCCCCCTTTCCTTCTATCGGCTTTCCATTCCTCGTTTGTGAAATATTGATCAGGCCATGGGCGTGACTGGGGTGAACTCCGTCCCCTAGAGATTCACGAGAACAATTTTCATTTTTAAGTTTGCAGGCCAGAGGTAAGTTGAAATGTATGTTCAAGGATCATGACTAAATAGATACAAGAAGGTCTATCTGTGAATACGGCAAATAAAACGCTTACTTGAACTTTGAGTCTCATAGGTTTTACATTTCATTTTGCGTGAAGTTTACAACTGCGCGGGTGTTGAGGCCCTGCACGAACTCCCCTCCCCCCCCCCCCCAAAGATATCATTATTTTATTTCTACGCTCCCAATTTCTCAACTTCAGAGCCAGGATGAACCCCATCCTTGGAAAAATGTTTTAGATCCACGCATTATTTTTTATCTATATACAATTTTTTTTTTTTTATTATTATTATTCCAAGGTACCGTTTTTCAGATTTTTTTTTCAATTTTGAACATCTTTTTTTTTTAATGCCTTCGTCAGGTGTACAGGGACATATCTTTCGTATCTTTCTTATTTTCTCAAGTTACCAATCGCACACGCTGCCATTTATCAAAATAGTTTTAACCTCCCCCCCCCCCCCCCAAAAAAAAAAACCCTGTTAATACCGATTTTCATACTGAATTGATGCATTCAGAAGAGAAAGCGGCTTATATTACTTCAGAAATACTTTTTTTTTTTTTTTTTTTTTTTTTTTTTTTTTTTATTACATATATAACATATTGCCCATTTAACAATATAACACAATTACCGGGCCAGTATTGTGCATATCTTAAACAACTATATGTATGGTATATCACTATCAGAGAACATTTTAGAACTATAATATATATTGTCAAAAGGATATATATATATATATATATTATTCAATGTAAATTTCATTAACTAGTGCCTTTGAATTATTAATTTTGCATATTGAAATATACCGGTATATAGAAATAATATTGTCGTAAATATATGTGTAGCTATAGGAAAATATCCATTCGTAACTAATTCTTGTGAATATCAAATACCCCCTTCGAGGGCCTCGTTATACCGTAACACTATGGGTCGATTAGGGTCAAAAAGTGATTCACGTGAAGTGCAGACTTTCGGACGGCGTGGTTTCACATGTATACGTATACATCGAATACAGAGTAGAGATATTGGATTCTTTTAGAAGGTAAGCTATCTAATTAATATAAGAGCATTTGATATTCTTTTTTGTTACTGTATGTATTTTGTTTAAACGTGTATATAAACATTAATGGATATAATGTATTCAATATTATGTTTGTATTTTCAGCCCTTCATGCCCTTTCGTGACACGTCCTAGAGGACCCAGATATACAGTAAGTTATGCTGACAGGACTGCCAAGAGATTACAACAAAAAAGATAAGTATTATACTACCTCTCTCTCTCTTTCTCTCTCTTTCTCTCTCTCTCTCTCTCTCTTTCTCTCTCTCTCTTTCTCTCATAATCTCTCTCTCTCTGTTAATTTTATGTAGAAAGTATAATCAAACTGATATTTATTTTATCTTATTCAATTCTGTATTAGCTGAGGGTTAGGTATGGTTCATTGGAATGTGCTTAGCATTTACTGTATTATTCTAACTAGCTTTTTATGTTTATTGACCTATATTTTTGACAGAATTCCATTCAATTTTTCTTTGAGATTGCTTTGTATTACTTTGACGTTTTCTTTGTTTTTTGTTTTTATTTTCACTTGTTGTTCAGTGTAGGGTAAATGTTATGTAAGTTCTATTTTTAGATAAGGGGATTTTCCGTATTATTTTTGTTAGAATCAGTTTACTAAATTAATAGTTAATCAATCCTGTAGTAATAACTTTTCTTTCTTTCTTTTTTTCTTTAGCTGAAGATTACCATTGATGCAGGCTGGTTTTAGTGCTGTTGTGCTATGAACTTTTATGGATTTTACAGTGCTATTGCTGACTTTAGCAGGGTTTAGTGTTGAGGATTTGTTTACATTAGTGCTGTTGTGAACTTTTATGGACAGTTATTTTGAGATTGCCACAGATTGATTTAGAATTTAGTGTTATTTCATCCAACAGATATGGACATTATTTATTACTTAGTTCTGTTTTATTGATTTATGTATTTATTTATGTATTTATTTATTTATGTATTTATTTATTTATGTATTTATTTATTTATGTATTCATTTATTTATTTATTTTTATTTATTTATTTGTTTATTTATTGATAGTTTATTTATGTGTTTATTTATTTATTTATTTGTTTATTTATTTATTTATTTATCTATTATTTGTTGATTGATTTATTTTTTAATTTATTTATTTGCCTTTGATTGATTTATTTATTTGTTGATTTATTTATTCAGTATATATATTTATTTATTCATTTATTTATTTACTTGTTGATTTATTTATTCCTTTATTTATCTGTGTATTTGTTTATTTCTTTTTCTTCTTTTTTTCTTAACTAAGTTTTAGAAATTTAGCTGTCTGTTTTATAAGAGCTGGTAATTTCACATTTTTATAATTTTGATAAATGATGTGATATCCTAGTGACTCTTTAAACAACCATAATGTATTGATTGGTTTTGATTTTGCATCACTTATGTGATAGGCTCTATAGATTGCATATCCTATATGTGAGAGTATAATGTTTATTGGATGGTAGTCTTTATCCTCAATTTTATAGCCTATCAAAAAGTTTTTTAAGATCCAAATGTCTTTACCAAATCTTAGATACTTAAATAAGGAATCAATGTTATCTCTGAATGATGAATAATATGGACATTTAATAAAGTAGTGTTCGTAGTCTTCTTTTTCCCCACAGTATTTACAATTGTTGGTAGCACTAATTTTCCATTTATGTAAAAGATCCTGATTTGGTATAATTCTATGCAATAATTTCCATTTAAATATTTTTATTTTATTCTCAACTAATTCTTTTGCAATGAATTCAAATGCTTTTGAAATTGATGATTTGTTTATGTTTAATTCTCGTTTTAAATAAGAAAATGTAAGTGCCTGTTCAGAAATTTTCCTTAAAAGGATGGTGTAAATCATTTTATTTGTACATTTCTCTATTTCTATTGCTTTTGTCAACTTTGAGTATATTTTAGGAGATTTCTCTTTGAATTTGTATTTAACTGCATCTGAATTTTGTAATATATTTTGCCACTTTTTGGGTATACTATTTTTGATTATATTCACTTCTGATATCCAATTTGTTTTATTTTTCAGTTTAGCTAGAATTATTTTTTCTGATATTTTTCCTTCTTCATCAAGTATATCTTGGATTATATTTATTCCACTTTTTATCCAATTTTTGTTCACTAAGAGTTTATTTTTGTGTTTAATATGTTTGTTTCCCCAAATCATTTCATTACTTATTTCTGTAATACTTTGTGGCTCATTTGACTGACCTCCTCCACTTTCTATCCATGTATTTATCAATGTTTTATAAAATGATGTAATCATGCTTAGAGATAGATTGAAATTTTCCATTTTATCTATATTCATTTTGAAAAGCAGTAGATCGTTGCCAAAATGCCTATTTAGAATAAATTTAGGTATAGTTTTCCATTGATGGTCAGTACCATCAAATAATTTCCTTACCCAACTTATTATCATTGTTTTAGCATGAGTTGATATGTCTATCAAATTTAAACCGCCGTTTTCGTATTTTTGTGAGATAGTTTTTCGTTTTAATTTTTCTTTTTTATTGTCCCATAGGAATTTGTAGATGAGGGATTCGATTCTTTTCAAAAATACACTAGGTAGTGGCATGACTGTTACTAGATGAGTTAATTGTGATATAATTAGACTATTTATTATTTGTATTTTACCAATCATTGTAAGTTTTCTTTTAAACCATGCTGTTATTATTTTTTCTATTTTTACAATTTTTCTTTCCCAATTTTCATTAATAGCAATTTCACAATCTTTTCCAAAGTAAATTCCTAAGGCTTTGATTAGTTTTGATTCCCAATCTATTTTCTCAAAGTCATCTTCTATTATTTCCTTCCCTCCTAATTTTAATCCTTGGCATTTACTTCTGTTCAAAATAAGCCCGGATAAAGTACCAAATTCCTCTATCAAGTTAAGTGCTTTTGTTATATCAGCTTTAGTGCGCAAAAAAAGGGTTGTGTCATCTGCCAGTTGACTTATTTTAAATTCCTTCTCTTGATTGTTATGTATCCTTATTCCTTTTATGTTTTTACTTTGTCTCAACCTAGCTGCCATTGTTTCTACTGTTAAAACAAAAAGAAGTGCTGATAATGGACAACCTTGTCGAATTCCTCTTTTTATAGTTATTGGTGAACTTATCCATCCATTATTATTGATTTTACATGTTATGTTATTATAGAGTGTTTTTATCCAATGTATAAAAGATTCTTTGAAGCCAAAATGTGTTAGAGTATTAAACATGTATTCCCATTCTATTGTATCAAATGCCTTAGCAAAGTCTAGAAATAAGATTGATCCAGTTACCTCAAATTTTTCAGAATAGTCGATGATGTCTTGTATTAATCTAATATTGTAATTTATATTTCTTCCCCTAATAAATCCATTTTGATCAGTGCTTACAATTTTAGGTAAAATGTCTTTAATTCTATTGGCTAAGCATCGTGCAGCAATTTTATAGTCATTGTTCAATAATGTTATTGGTCTCCAATTTTGTAAATCTAGAGGGTCATTTTTTTTATAAATTAATGAAAGAATTCCGGTTCGCTGAGAATTTGCTAATTCCATGTTCGAATAACCTTCATTGAGTGAATCAAGAAGTAGGTCTTTTAAGTGACACCAAAATGCCCTATAAAATTCAATTGACAATCCATCTGTACCTGGCGATTTATTTAGTTTCATTTGGCTTATTGCTTTGTAACATTCAGTTTCTGTTAATTTCCCTTCACATGAGTTACTATCTTGTTCAGTTATTTTTATGATGTTTGTTTCTTGAATGAATTCCTTGATGTTTTGTCTGTTTGGATTGTTTGATGTGTAAAGTAGTTCATAGAATTCCTTTTGTCTATTTAGGATATCATTTTGTTTAGTTAAGATTTTACCATTTTTATCATACAATTTTGTAATACATTTATTTGTCTGGCGTGATTTTTCTAATGCAAAGAAGTATTTTGAATTTGTTTCTCCTTCTTCGGTCCATTTAATTCTAGCACGTATTTGAGCTCCTTTTGCTTTATATTGATATTCTTTTTCTAGTTCATTTTCTAATAGTTCTTTTTCCTCATTAATTATGTTTTGCTCATTCATTGATTTCAGTTTTATTTCTAATTCGGTTATTTTATTAGTTTTTTGTATTTTTATTAACTTTCCAAATTTTATTGATCTTTCTTTAATTTCTATTTTACATAGTTCCCATTTTGTACGGGCTTCAATATTTTCCAATTTTTTATATTTTGTTAGAATATTTTTTATCATTGTAATGTAATTTTCATCCTGCAGGTGACTATTGTTGATCTTCCAGTATCCTTTACCCTTTTTTATTGTATTTAAATTCATTGTTAGAGTTACTGCTTGATGATCTGTATACTTTATTTGGGCTGGTCTGATATCTGAAAAAATTATTTTAGGGATAAGATCCTTTGTAACTAAAATATAATCAATCCGACTGGCCTCTGTACTATTATTTTTTCTTCTCCATGTAAATTGATTTTTGTTTTTATTTTTAAATAGCCATGCATCAATAAGATTAAGATTTTGTTTTAGTTGTTTTAGATTTGAGTTATTTTTAAATCTAGTTTTTCTTGACTTTCTGTCATCTGCATGTTGGATTTCATTCCAGTCTCCTGCAATTATATTTATACCTTTACTGAAATCTATAATATGTTTATTTAGATTTTTATAAAATGTGTTTCTTTTATGCTTATCATTTGGTGCATATATATTTGTGATGCAGTACATATTTTCATAGAGTTTTATATTTACACTGATATATCTACCTTCATTGTCTATTTTAATTTCATTTTCACAAATTTCTACATCTAGATCATTTTTTAACAATATTGATACACCTCTACTATTTGATTCTCCATAACTATGTATGGCTTTTCCATTCCATTCTGTTTTCACAATTGTCTCATATTCTTTTGTAACATGTGTTTCTTGGAGTAAAATAATTTTACTTTTTTGTTGCTTTACATATTCATATAATCTTCCTCTTTTTGTTTTTTCTCTCAAACCTTGTACATTTAATGTTATTAATTGGATATTATTCATTCAATGATAATAAATTGAATTTATTTCTCATTATGATTACTTTTTTGTCATTCAACATAACAGTACATAGAGTTATTTAGGTTTTTTTGTCGGTCTGTCATCATGTGGAGATGGCGGGGTCCGGCCCATTGGTGCTCCATCTTTGTTTGCCTTTTGCTTTCTCGGTGTACCGTCACTGTACAAGAAGCTGTCAAGTGTGCCACTGAATTTGACGGACTGTGCCTTCTTCTTTTTGTTTTTGGTTTCCTTTTTGGAACCACTCGGTCCACTGACGACTTCAGATGATTTATGTTTATCACTCTCAAGTGAATTTTGGTCATTGGGTTCATCCAAAGTGTTGTCTGCCACATTTGTATTTTCACCTGTTGCTACCTCCTTTGTACTAGCATCAGTTGTTGCAGACACAGTTTCGGACAGTCCATGTTGTGTCCCCATATCTGCCTCCTCCTCACTGTCACTAGTAAAGTGCTCCTGCTCATCATTTGATCCGTCTTCAGTTTCCAAGAAGTTATATGTACACTCGGACATGATGTGACCAGGTTCATGACAATTTAAACATACAACATTATTTACACATTCTCTCGTGTGATGACCTGGTTTCAGGCATTTTTTACAGGTGATGCGATCATCTCTTTGACCTTTGTGGTAGATGGATGCAGTGTACCTGCCAATGGTTAGTTTGGTAGGGAGTGGGGATTCTGGGGTTTCTATAATTGCAATTCTGTCCCCGTTCTCACAGTTTGTTAACCGTCCATCTATTCGGAGCTTTTCTCGAAAGAAAGAAGAAATTATACAGTTTTTTACTTCCAGTGCTCTGGTTATTTGGCTATCATCAGCCGAAAGCGGAATGTTTTTTATGCGCACTCTTACTGAGTTTTCAGAGAAATTGGAGCCAGGGTTTTGGCTATAAATGGTGAGAGATCTTTCTCTTACTTCAGAAATACTTAGTGTCATTTAAATTTTAGAACCTTTTATTTACTGACAATTTCTTAGGGATATATTAGCACAAAAAGGCAATGGCGTTAAAAAAAGAGGGGGGGTGTTAAATATCAATTATTGTTATGTTTTCAGTTGGGTTACCATTTTCTAATTTTTTTATGTAAGACTTTTAAATTTGCTGTTCGAAGAATTTCCTGTTTTTCACTTTTTCAATATTTATTAGAATAATTATCTCTATATGATATTACTGAAAAAAAAAGGAAAAAATGATAAAAATCCGATGACTTATAATTTACATTGTCATTGATTGCGTAAACAAATTAATGGTCAATACAAACAAAAGCAGCGATTGTAATAATTTCCATACTCAAAGAAAAGTAGTTTTTCAATTTTGAGTAGATTAGATCGATTTTACACCGTTGATGTCACAATATGTGACGTTGCTAAGGTAGACCGGAAGTAACCCTACTTGACGTAACTAAGCAGGTGCGTCATAGCAGTGACTAAACTGAAGGTTTATAACGGTCATTAGTTGTAACTCGAAAATGGTCTATTGAACTATATTCACTTCCTTTTCTGTTAGCGCGATAAAATAATCCAGCTAAATCACAGATCCAATATGAATGTAACATTTACTCTAGTAAAGCGAAATATATCGTTTATTCACTGAATATCGTTCAAATCTACCGCTTGCAGTAACATTATATGACGCTTTTCGTAAACCGGAAGTTACCGTGGATGTCAATGGCACATTCTACATGACGAACTTGTCCGAAACCAGGGTGATTTGAAAATCGGATATTGATCTCGCCGGTTAATGTGTGTTTTTTGTGTGTGTTTGATATGTCTATTTTCTTTCTGGTGTTCCTTGTCCCTTCTGGGTCTCTTGTTGTGCGTGTCAACTCTGTGTTTTTGCATGGGTTGTTGCGAGTAGTATGTGCATGTCTTGTAACGACAAAAGAAATGCACGTAAGTGCATTTCTATTGTGTTTATAGTATATTCTTTTGTTAAATATGACAGCTCAATTGATGGATGGGGTGTAGGTGTCCTTAAGATTAAAAGAGAACGGCATGGCTTTTGTTGTAGAGTAGAAAAGGTCCTTGAGATCAAAGGAACGGGTGACCGCTTTATTTGAATGGTGATTCATGTGTCAATGCAATTGAGTATATGTTAATTGATCGCAAGTCTTTAAACCACTCAAATTACATCAGTGCTCATTTACCGCGAAAAACCTTTTGAGCTGCATTTCTAAAGATTTAAAGGGACGAACAATTGGATAAGATCGAGAAGATATTTGGACGGAGTATCTTAATTATCGTGTTTCAACAGGTAGGAATAGTGTAAACTGCACACAGCAATTTATACGTGTGACAACACGATTGTATGCATTCCGTATCTGATAGTGTCAAATGAGATATATGTCATTAAAAGATAACAAAACAGGTATATGAAATAATTGGTATTTTATTGTCTTCATACATTTTCAATGCAAAGACATCTGAGAACTTCCCATGGAAACACAACACCGTATTCAAGTCCCAGTGAGCCAAAATCCAATGATGCGTATCCAGCACCACCACCACCACCACATCCACCACATCCACCACCACCACCACATCCACCACCACCACCACCACCACATCCACCACCACCACCACCACATCCACCACCACCACATCCACCACCATCACCACCACCACCACCACCACCACATCCACCACCACCACCACCACCACCACCACCACATCCACCACCACCACCACATCCACCACCACCACATCCACCACCACCACCACCACATCCACCACATCCACCACCACCACCACCACCACATCCACAACCACCACCACCACCACCACCACATCCACCACATCCACCACCACCACCACCACCACATCCACCACCACCACCACCACCACCACCACCACATCCACCACCACCACCACCACCACCACATCCACAACCACCACAACCACCACCACCACCACGAGTCATTCAAATTTCAACATCCTTTCACTATGATGTTTGCTGATGACAAAGTTCTTCTTGAGATGTTGGTGGTGGTGGTGGATGTGGTGGTGGTGGTGGTGGATGTGGTGGTGGTGGTTGTGGATGTGGTGGATGTGGTGGATGTGGTGGTGGTGGTGGTGGTGGATACGCATCATTGGATTTTGGCTCACTGGGACTTGAATACGGTGTTGTGTTTCCATGGGAAGTTCTCAGATGTCTTTGCATTGAAAATGTATGAAGACAATAAAATACCAATAATTTCATATACCTGTTTTGTTATCTTTTAATGACATATATCTTATTTGACACTATCAGATACGGAATGCATACAATCGTGTTGTCACACGTATAAATTGCTGTGTGCAGTTTACACTATTCCTACCTGTTGAAACACGATAATTAAGATACTCCGTCCAAATATCTTCTCGATCTTATCCAATTGTTCGTCCCTTTAAATCTTTAGAAATGCAGCTCAAAAGGTTTTTCGCGGTAAATGAGCACTGATGTAATTTGAGTGGTTTAAAGACTTGCGATCAATTAACATATACTCAATTGCATTGACACATGAATCACCATTCAAATAAAGCGGTCACCCGTTCCTTTGATCTCAAGGACCTTTTCTACTCTACAACAAAAGCCATGCCGTTCTCTTTTAATCTTAAGGACACCTACACCCCATCCATCAATTGAGCTGTCATATTTAACAAAAGAATATACTATAAACACAATAGAAATGCACTTACGTGCATTTCTTTTGTCGTTACAAGACATGCACATACTACTGTTGCGGTGGGTTTTTCGTGGGTACTACAAACTATTATTAGAGACCCTCCTTTCTTACAAGACCGCAATAGCTTAGTTTGGTAAATAAGAAGCTTTTTCTTTTATAATTATAGATACTTGAAAGTTAGACGTTTAATAATGAGCTAGCTTCACCGAATTAGGATTGATGTTTGATACATGTATATATCAAATGTTTTATTGATATATAACTACTCGTAAAGTCCGATTACATTTGATGTTAGTTAATCATAATCTGGTGTCCCAATCTCCAGAATGGTGGATGATATTCTGTCATAGACCATTTGAACCATCCAACCAAAGATTGTACTCTGTCTTCCGAAATGGAAGTTACCGGATGTGACAGTTCTACCGAATTGAAGCGGCGGGTGTTGCATGAAGCAGGAGATGCCTACTCTTCCTGGGCACATGGTCTCACTCCCATATCGGGAGTTCGCTTCTTTTCATATGGTGGAGGTGTTTGTTTGTTTGCGTTGATTCCTTTTTTATCCTGATTTTGTATGCCTTCGGTTTCTGATTTTCTGAATTATCGATTTTGTGCTGTATACAGGGATATGGTCATTATCAATATTTGTTATTTTGTGCTGTATACAGGGATATGGTCATTATCCATATTTGTCATTTTGTGCTGTATACAGAGATATGGTCATTATCCATATTTGTCATTACATGAGTTGTTTCAAGAAAAATTTAAACCAGAGGGCGCAAATGAAATGAAATTTGACTGCTTATGAAAAGCACTTTGGCTGGAAGCATCAATGATGAGGATTTAATAGCCGAAACACGTGCCTTGTGCATAAATAAAAAAGTTTGGAAATGTTCTTCAAGGTATAGAGTTGGAACACTTCCGTATTATTGTTAATGGCATTGCAAAACAAAGGAGGGGATCTCCAACAACACCCGGTTGCAATATTAAATATTTTAATTTTAATCTTTTGTTAAAGGCCTGTGTGATATAGTTCCAACGGAGTTTGAATTTATTATCTTTCAGTGCTGTCAGATGCTTTGAATTGCACTATGAGAACGCAGTGCACCAATAGTAATGCGATGTCCTGTTCAACAGGCTTTGTAGCAGATTGTACATCCGGGCAATGTTCTTGTCATCAGACAAGCAATAAAGGTACGACATATAAGAGTTAATATTCATGGATATGACGTAATTGTCATTTTGAGGACTTCTAATGGCAAATCATAACCTTAAGAAGTGAAAAAAATTATTAATTGCATTAAATAGTACAATGAACATTGTAGATGCCGAATAAGACCGAGAATAAAATGCAAATGACTCAAAATTACATGCGGTGTGGATCAATTAAACTTGTTTACCTTGATTGTGTGTTTCAAGTGTATGAATTACTTTCATTGTAGCTGTGTTGACTGAAAGAAGCTTCGCATGAACATCAACGTCGGGTACGGCTAACCAAACAGGGGATGCTTACTCCTTCCGAACACCTGGTCCCACCTCCAAATTGCTTGGGTCCGTCGATGCTCAATTTGGTGCTCTATTGTGAGTGCTGTTGAGATTGTCGTCAGAATCTTCTTTATCTCATTTGGATTGACAATTTATCAAATTGAAATATTATCTCGTGCTCACGACATAGAGATAAAAATTTGCAAGCGTCTCTTTCAATAATGAACATAATCAGATATTTGACTTAAGGTAGATCCTTACTTATTATGGAAGGGGTATAGAAGAGTTTTAAACAAATTCAGATATTTGACTTAAGGTAGATCCTTCCTTATTATGGAAGGGGTATGGAAGAGTTTTAAACAAGATATGCTACCCTGTTCGCAGTTACACACATCTTTTTTATTCAAAACAACCACTTCAAGAAAGACATACACGATTTATAAGTTAAGCATGGATTTAATATTCAAGGTATTGATTGAATATATATGAGTCAATATCAAAAATTGCAGCCTTTTCTGTCAGTAGACAATTGCCATATTTCAATATAAGTTATATGACCAAAATTTTATCCTATAGTATTGTTCACAATGGAATCTATCTTATGAGCACACTTTCTTTGTTCAATAATGAGGAAATCATTTCATTCTGTCTTATAGAAGGTCCATTTTATGGCAAATATTGCTGTCAACTGGCTTCAGAATTTTCTGAATGACTTCTTTGCGATAAAGTATTGTCAAAACAGTTAACTGCAATTGTGATATTATGAGTCTATTATAATAAACATGAAAAAGATTGAACAAATACGTAAGAAATATTATAAATACTAGTTGCCTTATCTTAAATTTCCTCGAAATAACCTGGACTGGACACCAAGAAAAAAGATTTGTCAATGGTGTAACAAACGCCTTTTTAGTTATATATTGTCGCTTTCTGCTTTTTCAAAGTATTCAAAGACCTACTCCTTATCTACTTTTATATCTTGTCATTTATTTTCTCATGTCCACCTTTTTCAAAATAATTTGAAACAAAGATTATACGGTTCCATTAAGGGTTAGCTGAACCGTACATTTGTTCCACGTCAGTAGTGTTACGTTTATTTTTATCAATTGTATAATACTTAGCATGGTGTACTTTTTCCTTGCAAATTTTGATACAACATAATGTTTATGGAAAGTGTTACAAAGTCCAGGGACAACACTTTATCGAAGTTATTGTAAATTAATGATGAATACATCATTGGTGAAACGGTCAGTGGTGTTATAGTTACACCATTTACAATTTTCGTTACACCAGTGACAAATACAGTCTAAATGTGATTGCATCTTCATTGTGTTTTGGAAATGAAGTATTCAAAGGATATAAATGTCCTAATGTTGTGTTTAGCATTAAACGTATGTAGGTTATATCTATTCAAAGAGAGCCAATTTCCCGATAATGCTAGTTGTGTTACACCACCGACATACCGAGTAACACCAATGACATATTGCCATTTTTTCTGGAATTTGTCTTCTATGTCATAAATGAAAATTATGATTTTTAAGTGAAATACGATCAGTAGTATGTAATGTGTTCATCAAAGTTTCAATACCAAAGTTTTCGAGAATTTAACTTCTAAAAAGCATTATGTTTTGAATCCTGTTACACCAATGACCATCACATCATTCGAGAACCAGAAATGATTGTGAGATTGATGGGATGCAATCGCGGAGAGAATAGATATTACGGTTGAAGGTGATCTTCACAAAGACCCTTTGTAACATCCATAAAAAATAAACACATTAACACTTAAATTTGATGGCACACAAGGGACAAACACCCACAAAAAATATGAAAATTGAAGGAAAAGAAAAATAAATAATTCATGAACCTTAACATCAATAAAATAAAGAGGTTTCATGTTGACTGAGGTGGCAACATCACACATATCAAACATACATGTAAATGACCGTGGTGGACACCAAAAGCATGTTACAGTTAATAGGATGGCACTGGTGTTATACACGTGAAGTGGTCTTATACGAATAAAGATTGTTGTTACGTGTGGTTTACAAGTATACCTTAGTAATTTAAATTCAACGAAATTGATATGACAGAATATGTATGAGAGCACCGAACAGAACGGTTATAAATAATCTACACAACAAAAATACCTTATTTTCACTGTTTAAAATTATTATTGTGTTAGCCATTTTGACTCATTGGAACTTTCTTACTGTCTACAGAAGAAAAAAATAAAAGACCAGATATTAACTTCTATGACCTCAGTAATCAAATTTAGTGCAAAATACGTGCACACCCAGAATATCAAATTCTTGTCAAGGTTGATCAATTCAAATAATTCCAGACAGATTTTGTTTCGGTTATTTTGAAGATAATTCTATGTTCTCAAACGAAGTAAATAACTGACATAAATATGCAAAAAAAAAACCAACCCCAAAACAAATAAACAAACATTATATTCTATATTGCAAAATACTTCGTATATGGGTAATTACTTTTCCAAAAGTGGTGGCCGACACTTGTGACCCTACTGAAACTTCAAGTGTACCTACCAAAAACGAAAACAGGTACATTGTTTTATATTTTTGCTCACTATCTTAGTCCATTGCAGAAAAAAAGTATTGAAAACTTGGCTAAAATGATGGACAGACGGACATACAGACTGACATACAGAGAGTAAGCTAATAGTCCCTCTCGGGTTTGTCAGTAGGAGGCTTATGAATTAAAACTGTTTTCTAATTGGAATGGTTACATTTTAGATTTACAATTCAAAATATCAGGAGAACAATTTTGGTAATAAGAACGCCTATACATAAGTCAATGGTGTTACAACTTGAATCATTGGTGTCACAAATTTGAGTATTTGAAAATTAATAATCTCGTGTAGACATTAGCTAGGATTTAAGAAATACAACAATTGAATTGTTTCTTTTTCCTCATACCAACACTTTTATTTTGTCATTTTCTTTCTTTAACTCGAATATATTTCATCTTTAATATGACTTTGTCAGTGGTGTTATATTTCTTGTAATTGGTGTTACACTGCTTACAGAAAATAGAAAATATAGCTTAATACAGATAACTTTCATCCATTTTACTGCAAATAATCTTAAAAATGGACATTTTGTACTTTATGAACAAGTGTGGTATGTCCCTTTTGTATTTAAGGGCAGGAAAAACATATGATAAATTTCGATGTCAGTGGAGTAACAAAATTGTCATTGGTGTAATCGTCAAAATCACTGGTGTAACGAGGGTTATATTTTGAATAACTTCCGTAAAAATTATGACATCTGATCTATTTTTATTGTTGAGAAAAGAATTTAATTCATTTTATACAAAATGAGGAACACTAATTCTAAGGAATATATCGGCTCCAATTTAAACTAATTAAATATCTTGTAGCTTCATGCATTTGTCCATATTTTGAGTTTGTATGCGCATAGAAATTTAAACTGATCATGAAAAACTAGCAGGAATAAAAGAAATAGATAGATTTATAAGCCGTTCACTTGATTACAAAGTTCCTTTTGTGCTGTTTGCATCAGAAGTCGAAATAATGGTTTAAAACATACGTTACACTACTGACACGCTTTTCTTAGTTGACATACTTTACGATTCTTAAAACTCTATTTGTCATGCTTATTTGTTTGCAAATTATATTGATTTGAAGTTGTGGTTACTTGTTTTTCTTGTCATCGAAAAATTATTTGAAAATCAGACGATATTTTTCTGATTTTTCATGCTTCAGATTTGGCTGCAATTTTTGATGATGACCCATATAAGCGACGAGATTTAATTACTTAACGAGTTTTATCTTGAAAATCTTTAATGCTTTCATTTTTAGGATGCTCGGTAAATAGCGATTGTCCAACTGGCCCTTGTTATGTTAACATTCCCAGACTTGACATTCATCGTGGGCATTTTATTTGTATTGAAAACAATTGTCGTTGTAGTTTTTAAGTAAGCATATATTTCAATCATTTCATAATATAATTTTCATTTATATGTTTAAGATGACATTGTCAGATTTATAAGAATTCAAAATGCATTTATGAACTGACTTCAATAAATTGAAATAACACTGTTTCGATAGTACTATGATTTTCCTTGTATATTTGATTGAGATATTAAAATCTGAATCAATTTACTGCTTATTGTTTTAAAGAATAGTTCTTTTTGATAATAATCAATTCCGATTCTGATATTTTTGGATTTCGATGTATGAACATTACAATGACTGGGACTGACTGCATTATATCAGTTACATGTTTGAATTGTATTAATTTTGAATTAATTTCTTCTCTTTTCAGAATATGGACTTTAGTATACCGTACATATTAAAGGGATCCTAATAAAACTTAACTATTTCAGTCGCTCCATCGAGTTTGTCTCTTTTAGAATTCCTTAATGAAAGGACTGTATTCCACCGGGGACTCTGCCGCAGCTACCACAGTAAGGTACCAAAACGCTCTATGCAAACACACAATAGGGACAAGCATAAGAAAAAACTTCAAAGGGTCGAGGAATACCAAACACTAAAAAAATATAAAACACTAATAAAATTATACAAAAAATAGTGCCGACTTTGGACGGCTATCAAAAACGAAGTAAACTAAAGGTGTGGATATCTGAAACAAAGGAGGGGATCTCCAGCAACACCAGATTGCAGCATCCACAGCAAAATTCCCAAAACACCCAATGCAAAAACACAGAGCAGACAAGCACAGAAAGAGAGTTACTTGCACACAATAATTCCAATGTCCCGGTTATCTCGCAGTCTCCAAGGACATACTATTGTTGTACGTACATAATAGTTTCTCCATGACAGCAAAGCAAAAAGGTAGATGCATATCAAAAGCATAGGAGACTTTCGAAAATGTGTTTGTGACATACCAGGTGGAGTTAGCTTATGTACAAATTTCCCCTATAGTCCGTTCACTTTACAGAGAAGACATGTGGTCTAGGCCCTAAATCCTCTAACGAGATTTGAACAGGCCTGGCATAAAATTCATCGTCTGAGTCAATCAGCGTGCAACTCTTACGAAGACTTGTAATTGAAAATATCCCAGGTTATTTATGTAACACTTAGATAATGATGTGAGACTGGAACAACAATGACAAATATGGATTATGACCATATCCCTGTATACAGCACAAAATCGATAATTCAGAAAATCAGAAACCGAAGGCAAACAAAATCAGGATAAAACAGAAACCAAAGCAAACAAACAAAAACTTCCACCACATGAAAAGAAGCGGACTCCCGATATGAGAGTGAAACCAGGTGCCCAGGAAGAGTGAGCATCTCCTGCTTGCATGCAACACCCGCCGCTTCAATTCGGTAGAACTGTCACATCCGGTAACTTCCATTTCGGAAGACATAGAGTACAATCTTTGGTTGGATGGTTCAAACGGTCTATGACAGAATATCATCCACTATTCTGGAGAGTGGGACATCATAGTGTATGACGAGTTCCCCATATCAACCGTAGAACTTCCTCGGTGACGATGTTAGTCGGTCACAAACATATCCCTGACTGAGAAGCTTATCTGAAAGACGCCTAGCTCTCAGAACAAAATCTGTATATTTGGTATTTGCTCTGGCATAGCGTATCAACTGAAATATAACCATCAGTGTCGTAGGACAACATTATGTCCAAATAGGATGCTGAATTATTTGTCTCTGTAGTTTCTTTGACTTCATGCTACGACGGATAGATACTGCTCAGGTAATCCGCGAAGTTTGGGTTATTGATGGACAACACATCGTCTATGTTTCTGTTTGTGAAGTTGAAGTCAGAAGCTAAGTATCTTTTCCCTTCAGAGACCAAAGATTGAATGAATTCAGCTTCGTACGAGTAAAGGAAAATGTCGACAAGGAGTGGGGCACAATTGGTCCCCATTGGAATTCCGACAATATAACATTCCACATTACATGTTACCTAATTTAAATAAAATACTGGCACGAGACTCAATAATTCATCTTTTTCTTTTTACTATCTGGGATATTTATATGTTCTTACTAACTAGAAAGTTCCACAATGTTCCACAACAGAATTCTCTAGACGTCTTTACTAAAGGAGTCCCCGAGGGCACATGTAGCCAAGTTTGATCGACTTCAGTCGATCGTTTCTTCAACACATTCTAAGATTTCTGTCATCAAAAGTTCTTAAAATTTCTTAAACGTGGGTTCTGTAGCATGGCAAAAATGGATAATGACCATATCCCTATTTACATCACAAAATCGATAATTCAGAAAATCATAAACCGAAGGCATACAAAATCAGGATAAAACAGGAACCAAAGACATGCAACATCCGTCACATCCGGTTACTTCAACTATGGAAGATATAACATATAATCTTTGGTTAGACGGTAAAAATGGTCTATGACAAAATATCATCCACCTTTCTGGAGAGTGGGACATCAAAGTGTATGACGAGTTCCCCATATAGACCGTAAAACAGTGATGATGTTAGTCGGTCACAAACGTATCCCTGACTGAAATGTTTATCGCCTAACGCCTAGCTCTCAGAATAAAATCTGTATATTTGGTATTTGCTTTGGCATAGCGTATCAACTGAGATATGAACACGCCATAACCAAACGATGAAGGGATATTGCTACTCAGCAAAAGATAGTTTGTGATGCTGAAATTGCTCATGTGACCATCAGTGTCGTAGGTCAATATTATGTCCAAATAGGATGCTGAAGTATTTGTATCTGTAGGTTCTTTTATTTCAAGCCCCGAAGGATAGATACTGCTCAGGTAATCCGCGAATTTTGGATTATTGATGGACAACACATCGTCTATGTATCTGTAAGTGAAGATGAAGTCAGAAGCTAAGTATCTTTTCCCTTCAGAGACAAAAGATTGAATGAATTCAGCTTCGTACGAGTAAAGAAAAATGTCGGCAAGGAGTGGGGCACAATTGATCCCCATTGAAATTCCGACCCACAATTGGTCCCCACCAATCCTGCTACGTCTTTCGGTACATTTTTGAACAAAATAACTTTTATACACTTTGGCCATATTAGATTGAGAATCACCGACGAGGGATAATAACCTGAAACGTGCATGCCTGGTCCATGCTGAAAATTTGTCAGTTCTTAAAAGATCCTTAAATGTCTAATGTTCTTAAATGTCTGGTCCATGCTGCAAATTTTTCTGTTTATAAATGATGCCATTGAATTTGAAGACGTTTAACATCTTAAATGATGCTATTATATTTGAAGACGTTTAACAATAGAACGTCTGTTATAGGATAATTAAATAAGAATGAATGTACATGGAAACATGGAGAAAAGGGGAGTGCATAAGTTCATAAGTACACATGTTTTTATGATATATTTTATTTGGATATGCTACGGAATCGACCCTACAGGAAATGTGGAGCAGCGCACTGACCCTGCCAAGTAAATGTACAAATCTAAATTCAAAAAATTAAAGGGTGCGCTACTAAAATGAATTTTGGTGGCTCCGCTGGAAGCATCACTGATGAGAATTTGAATTTCGAAACACGAGTCTGGTGCAGGAAAAATTGGTTTGAAATTTTCTTCATGAAGGTATAGAGTTGGAACACTTCCGTATTATTACTATCAGATAATATATTCAAATTATCATACAGTCACTCATAACATGATTTTTTTTTTATTTCACGAAGGCGGATTAAAAGAAATGATGAGATCTCCATCAATACTCGGTAACAACACTCACGGCAATCCATAAAACTCTGACTGCAAAAACACAACCGACGCGCAATCTAATAGACGCAAAAATGAAAGGAACACAAACTCACACTTATTATAAATGAAAGATACCAATGGGCAAGCGGTGCTGACTTAGGACGGCCATCTGCCACGTGTGCGGTGTGGTTATCCGGATTTCGTTTGCACAACCCATCCACTTTTCCGATTACCCAGAGGTCTCGAAGAACGCACGGTTGTGGTTTAAGATATCCCCCTCACTGTAAGATGAACATATATGACGCAGGGGCCCAATATGTAAATTGATATAATAACAGAAGTCATGCGAAACATCATTTGGATTAATTCTATACACTAGTGGTAAAAATATTTTGCGCATCTGGTATCCTGCTATCGATTCCAGGGGAAAAGTATGTCATTTTTCTTTATCATAACTTTCTTGAAATCAATAATGCTGATCACTGATACGTAGTGTATATTTCTGGCTCAGCCGCCTGAAAGAATGTTTGTTTTGGCTCTTTATCAATTCGAAATCATATATACTATTTTGCTGTTTCGTGGAGAAGCACACTTTCTGCAATCTGTGCAAAATACTGATGAGATTTGCTATCTGAACACGTGTCTGGTGCATTGAAATGGGTTTGAAGTTTTCTTCAAGAAGGTATAGAGTTGGAACACCTCCTTATTATTTGAATCACCGAACGGAAACTTGATGAAGAAAAACTTTTTTTTACACAGTTTTGTTTTATAAGGTGTATTCATGGTTTGAATTAAAATTCCTGCCCAAGGTTGCACTCAGTGCTCTTGAGATTGTCGTCAGGATCTTCTTTATCTCACCGTGTTTCCTTCAAAGAAATCTTCTCAGAATGCAGCAATAGAGACGTAAAGTTACAAGTATTGTACACGTTTTCATTTGATTTTGTTAAACGTCTTTAAATTCAATAGCATCATTTAAAACCTGATAAATTTACAGCATGGACAAGACATGCACGTTTCGGGTACTAACCCTCGTCAGTGATCCTCAGTCTAAACAATGTAATATGGCAAAAAAGTATGAAATTAATATGTCCAAAAATGTACCAAAAGACGTAGCAGAATGTCACAGTCGAGAGATGCCGTTTAGTGATACGTACGAACCAATGTAGGTCTAGTTGTGGCTAGTTGTGGCTAATAGTATGTAGGTAAGGTGTACGTACAGCAAGCTATATACCCATTTGCTATATCGCGAATAATGTACATCGAAATTCGAAAAACATTGATTAAAGAAAAGTCAGAATCCTGAACGTTTTTAAATTATTTAGAATTATTTGGTAGAAATAACCAAAGTATAATAATAATAATTGATTTCAAATGATTTTAGGCTAATTACGTCATAACTCACGAGCGTTACAATACGATTCTTCAATCTTTGGACGCAGTATTTCCTTAACCTTTCGACATCGTAGTCGGTGAAATTTACTTTTTCTTTGAATGAGATTTCTACGAACATTATAAGGCCGGATTTCTGGGTTAGCGCACCTTCTCCTTTTACAGGGATCGTAAAGTGCAGATGGACTATATGAAAGATAATACATTAGTACAAAGCATGATTTGTGCATGTTATAAATAAGAAAATGGTAATACATATTTATATAAGAACACGAGCACTTCTTTGATAAGAGGTCATATATATATTGTCTTTGCATTCATTGTTAAAGTGCATTTGAGAACTAACAAGGTTTTAATACAGTCATGAAGAGCTTTGTCATATTGGGAGTGTTGCTGGCATGTCTAGGTATGATACTATTCTGGCTCATTTCCTTTAATGTTTTGATTCACTTTTCCTTCAAGCATGCTTCTGGATAGACCCTTTACTTGAAATTTTGATATACTCAATCTTTACGACATAAAAGTTTAAAATTTACCATACCTATTTAGCGTGGCTCAAGTGAGCTATGAACATAGCGCGCCGTCCGTCGTCCTTCCATCTAACTGTCCGTTGTTTTTTGTTGGTTTTTTTTTATTAAATTTCGACTTCTCCTCTGCATAGAATTTCACGAAACATTACAGTAAGCAAGATATCAAGGTCCTGTACCTTATTTATGTTTTTCGAGCCGATCGGTCAATAAATATGACCGCTGAGGGCTGTAATAGGCTGACACATTTACGACTTTTGCTCTGCAACTGCGGAATAGAATTTCATGAAATCGTACAATAAGGACGTGCATGTACTTAAGGTCCTCTACCGATGTTGTACTTTCATGCCAATCGGTCAACAAATATGGCCACTAAAGGCTCTGATTGGCAGATTTATTTTTATATCTCCTATGCTACAACTGCGAAAAATTATTATAATACTAAGGATGATCTATCTTGACCCATAACTTAGCTTAGCTTATTCTGATTTGTTCTATTATTGGCTCGAGCATCATTATAGTAAAGAAGTGATCCAACTCTATACCTTCTCAAGGGAGAATTCCAAACTCATTTATTATGTACCAGGCACGTGTTTCGGTTATTAATTCCTCATCAGTGATGCTTACAGCCGAAGTGATTTTCAGAGCCACCAACATTCATTTAAGTAGCACCCACTGGTTTCATTTTTTGAATTTAAATTTGTTTATTTACTTTACAGAAAGTGCGCGGCTCCAAATTTCCTGTAGGGATTCAGTAGCATATCCAAATGGAATCTATGTTCAATATTGCGTTGGAGCATGGTGCTAAGATGTAAACCTCCTTTGATTTGAATTTATCTGCACTTAAATGATGATATTGACTTTGAAGACGTTTAACATTCGATGATGTTTTTGGGCGAAATTACAAGTTTCCGAAACAGCAATAAAATATGATGTCCAATTGATAAAGGGTCAAATCAAAGCTTTTTTTTCAGGCGACGGAGCTGGAAAGAAGTAATTAATACACTTCAAAACATCAAGTTACGAGGAACGATATGTGACACATTTTGATTTGTTGAAAATAACATATGATTCACTGAAATCATTACCAAAGAACACGTATTCGAAAATGGATTATGCCAGAAAAAAAATTTTGCTTTGTCAAATTATCAATAAATCCCGATATATTAGCTTTAATTCAGTTTAACACCCTTTTTACAAAGGTTTTGTAATATATAATTTTGAATGGACCCTACCCAAATGCATATTACTTTTGCAAATTAAGTACTCTAAGTTTTAAAATGTATCTTCTTTGCTTTTATCAATTACATCACCTTAAAACAAAGGAGGGGATCTCCAACAAACACCAGGCTGCGGCACCCACAGCAAAATTCCCAAAACACCCAATGCAAAAACACAGAGCAGACAAGCACAGACAGAGACGCAAAAGGGACAAGGAACGTTAACGCACAACACAGAAACATAAAGCAACGATACCAATGGACAACCGGTGCCGACTTAGGACGGCAATCTGCCACGGAAATAACAGAAGGTGTGGTTATCCTGGATTACGTGCGCAACACCCTCTCACTTTTCCGATTACCCACTAGTCTCGAAGAACGCACAATTGTGGTGTAAAACAACCTCCTCACTAGAACAAATGTCTGGTACACGTGCATTTTATTTGTTCCACAATAGAATCAGTGAATGAAAGTCAAACCAGATTCAAAAAATAAGATGTGTTCACGATGTTATTAAATGAGTGAAGATCCTGACGATATTCTCAACAGCACTCACAAAAGAGCACCAATATTTGCATCGACGGACCTCTAGCATGCTTTTAAAGAATGAATTTATTTGAAAACATATACATATTAATTTATATTTATTTTTATTATTTCAGCCCTATCAGATGCTTTAGTTTGCTTTGGTCGTTTTGCTGAGGAATGGTGCCGGGTGAATTCGCACTGTGAAGGCGGCCTTAAACCACACTGTACTCATACAAACGGCAAATGTGCATGTCAAGAAACGAACACTAAAAGTAAGACAAGATTACATCACACTGATATATACCTTAATGGAAAGCGGTATGGTGTTTAGTTCTATAACTATTATCTGAAACATGTATTATGTATTTCTTGAACATCTTATTATCAAAAATTCATAAAACCGGTTTTTTTTCTGGACATTTTATATTTCAGTAAAAATAATGCTGAAGAAGTAATATGAATTTGTGATTTTGACTTTGTTTTAATGAATTTTTATATTCTATCTATTTTTTATTTATTTATTTATTTATTTTTGTTAATCGAGGTATCGTTAACCGATATTGAGGGGAATCGGCATTGTGTGTGTAGTGCACTATGCATAAAAGAAGGGAGGGATCTCCAACAAGACCCTGTTGCAGCACCAACCGCAAAACACGAAAACACCCGATGCGAAAACACTAAAGACTTACATACAAAGAGACAGAAAAAAGACACACGACATATAAACATGAAACACAAAAGACTTCACATAAACCAACGAGACCAATGGGTAACCGGTGCCGACTTTGGACGGTCATTTGCCACGCAAGTAGCAAATGGTGTGGTTATCCGGATTACGTGCGCACAACCCTCCTATTTATCCGGATAAACAGAGGTCTCCATAGACATACAATAGTTGTATATACTTAAAACTTCTCACTGTAAGGTGACATCACAAACAAGTTAGTTAAACGCAGCGGCATAAGTTTTGTCTAACTTTTTGGTGTTGATACCGCGATCATCCAAGAAAATATCACATTGAATGCCTACTATTTTATTTTGTCGTTTTTCAACCTTTATTCGATGCTTTGAAATAGTGTTGTTGACGACATTTTTATGACGTTGCTAAGCGCATTCGTCTGGTTTCTTAAATCAAAAGCAATTTAGGAAATATCAGATAAAATTAGCTGTTATAACGAATTCGTTTTGAGCAAAAATACATGTCTCTATTTGGAGCACAATTATTAGAGCAAATATTTTAAAACATTTCGAGCATAAAATCAAATACCCTTGAAATCTCGAGCTACATCTTTTTAAGAAAAATCACCAAAGACACTTATAGTTCAAATGGAGAAATCTTTGAAATCAGAATCAATACAAATATCGAATTCTATTCTCGAGTTTTCAGTGATGATTTCATTAAATGCAGAATATTTTCCCTTTTATCAAATGAAGTCATAGCAAAAATAGTATAAGCTAGTTATGATTTTTTTGGGGGAAAAGGTTTCTTTCTGGATGCAGAGTTGGACATTTTGTTGTATTTATTTTAGTTGCATATAGTTTACGCCATTTCAATTATTTGACACAGTATGTAATGATGCATCCCACTGTGGAAGCGGTCCATGTAAAGTTCATCTTTTCGGAAAAAGCAGTCAAGAAGGACACTGGCACTGTGATACCGTTACTAATTCGTGTATCTGTGATTTCAACGTAAGATAACATCTCACTTATTTTACAAATTAGAAGAAAATGTTAATTAACTTAAATCTTTTGTTTATTTCTCACAAATGAGGTTTAAAAATAGAGTGTTTTCACAAATCAAAAAAATGGTGTATTTGACATTATACACTGAGACATTTATTCCAATGCTTTATAAATATCGTTAAAAGTTTAATGATATCGGTGACATAAACCATACAAAAAGTAATGTTTAAAATATTTAATAACTTTTCACCTTAAATCGCATATGTGGGAGTACGTATTGAATTACTTTTTTTTCGCATTAACTTGATCTGGTTTATTATACTTTTCTAAGCCAGTAAATCAAATGATAATTTTGTTAATTTGTTAATTTTTTTTTTATTTTACAGCAATAGAACCAGAGTTTTCATGTCATACCAAAATTATTTTTAAAAAAAATTTCGATTCGATTTTTGTGTGCTTGTTTTGTTTTTCTTCTAAAGAAAGATGTTCGACGGTGCACATAATAGACATAAATGAGTGATAGTTGGATATTCCCTCCTTTCTTTTGATCACTTTCCTAAGATTACGAAATTGCATGTGTATACATGTATATATGTAAACGGATGGGGACTTTCATGCAATGACTTGATTGTGACTTGTGTGATTAATTTGCAGTACTTTGTTGATTGCAGTTTATTACAGCGCTGAAAATCATAATTCAACAGAATTCGATGTATGCAAGAGAGAAAATCTGTCGAGTATGTAAGGGGATCTTGTATTAAAGCAAGGATGCTCGATATAACAAATTTATCATTAATTTCATGGCCACCCCTAAAATAGTATTAAAGAGCAAAGGGGTTGAACTTAGGTTTTGAATATTTTTCGATGACTTGATCGTCATGGCACTTTCTATATAGACATGACCTCAGTGCATGTATTTTCAAGTAAGCTACTTGTTCAGGGTAACATCACACAACGGCTGAAATCATCATAGATGAAGTTCTTCGGTCGCTACGGGGATATATTAAAAGCATATTTGTGAGATCACCCCCTTTCCAGAATTATCAGTGACATTCTGCATTGTGATTGAATGGCTGTCATCATCACCAAACAATTACCTCATCTGTACATCAGAATGTGCATCGAGTCAATCACTGAATTTGACTGATTTCCATGGGGCTGTTGCGACGGGTGTTGCGTGCAATCAGGAGACGCTTACCCTTCCCGGGCACCTGGTCTCACTTCGGAGTGTTGTTCATTCCGGGGTTTGCAACCGTTACTCCAGAGTGTTGTTTATGCCGGGGTTTACAACCGTTCCGATGAGATTTCTCACGATTTGGCCTTGCCTTCTCGACTTTGATACTGATATTTGTTAGGTACTTCTTTGATGTTTATAAGATATTGTTTTCATTTCCCAGCTTGAACAACGACGGCGGGTGCGGCTGGCAAAACAGGGGATGCTTACTCATCCCGGATACCTTGTCCCACTTTAGCTGGCTAAGGGTCTGTCGACGCTCAATTTTGTGCTCTATTTTGAGTGTTGATGAGATAATCGTCAGGATCTTCTTTATCTTATAAGATAAATTCAATATACTGACATTCAACGACAAGGGTTTTCCCTGTCCTTCCTCCCGACCAACATCTATGTCAGATTTGAATAGAATATCAAAAAGGGGATTGAAGAGATTCCCATGGGTATAAACTGTGCGCCCTTCGTTGCAGATTGTTTTTATACATTTATGAAAACAAATGCATCCATAATCTTATTCAAAAATCGAGTTTTGATCATTTGAGATATTTTCATGGTACTGATATGCTACTGAATCGACCCCACAGGAAATATGGAACCGCGCCCTCAATGCAAAATACATAAACTGAAATTCATAATTAAATCCAGAGGGCGCTACTAAAAGAAATTTGGCTGTGTCTGAACATCACTTCGGCATTTTAGATACGAGTGATTAGGACTCACTTTTCGAAACACATGTCTGGTGCATTGAAATTGATTTGAAATCTTCTTTAAGATGTTAGATAGTCGAAACAATTTGGATCCGTATTATTACTGGAATAATTATACACTTATTTCTTGCTGCAGTGTGGAACAATTAAAGTTGTTCCCCATGACTGGATGTTCAAAGTGTAATACATGATCACTTCTTTCTAGCTCTGTCGCCTGTAGCTCTGAAAGAAGCTATATTTTGGTCCTTTATTAATTTGACATCATATATTATTTTGCTACTTCTGGAACTTGTCATTTCTTCCAAAGATATCATCGAAATTCAAAGAGGATAACATCCTAACATTATCCCTCCAATGCTATTTTGAACATAGATTTTATTTAACTAGACTACTGAATCGAACCTTCCGGAAAATTTGAGCCGCGCAGTCTTTGCAAAATACATAAATTGAAGTTCAAAATTAAAAGACCACATATAAACCAACGAGACCAATGGGCAACCGGTGCCGACTTAGGACGGCCATCTGTCACGTAAATAGCAGACGGTGTGGATATCCTGGGTTACGTGCGCACAACCCTCCCACTATTCCGATTTCCCAGAGGTCTTGAAGAACGCACAATTATGGTGTTTAACAACTTCCTCACTGTTAGATGACCACACACAAACAAGACCGTAAAACACAGGGGTCCAAGCAACACTGATGAATATGTAAATGGACATAAGAAGAAGACACTCTACATGGTACTTGACCATGCTACAATCTTGTTCCGGTACATTCGCATAAACTGTACTTAAGATGACCATACAAATAAGACAGCGAGGGTAAAGCATAATGCAGGGTTCCAAGTGAAACAAATGAATAAGAAAGGATTTCACAATCATATGGCACACGACAATCAATCTGTACTCTACTAGCTAGTACTCTACTAGCTCTCGTATGCAATCACCCGAGTAACCCAACCACTTACAGATATATAGATGATGTATTGTTCATCAACAATCCAAAATTTGTAGCAGAATCTATCCGTCATAGCTTGAAGTCAAGGAAACTACAGACACAAATAATTCAGCATCCTAATTGAACAGAATGTTATCCTACAACACCGATATGAACACCTCTTTCTAAGACAAACGTGACGATTTTAGTTTCAGTATCTTAGGCTTTCCTTTTCTGAGTAGCAATATCCCTTCCTCGCCTGCTTATGGCGTGTTCATAACCCAATTGATACGATATGCCAAATCATGTAGAAAATAGAAAGATTTTGCTCGGAGAGCTAAGCGGCTTTCAGATAAGCTTCTCAGTCAGGGATACGTTTGTGATCGACTAACATCGTCACTGTGGAAGTTCTACGGTCGATACGGGGAACTTGTCATGCACTATGATGACCTATTGTCCATAATGGTGGATGATATTCTGTCTTAGACCATTTGAACCATCCAACCACAGACTTTACTTCCGAAATGGAAGTAACCGGATGTGATATTTCTGCCGAATTGAAGCAAAACGGGTGTGGCATGCAAGCAGGAGATGCTTACTCTTCCTGGACACCTGGTCTCACTCCTCAGTTGAGAGTTCGCTTCTTTTCATGTGGTGGAAGTTTTATTTTTTTGCTTTGGTTCTTGTTTTATCTTATAAATTATGCTGTAAATTTATCTGCTCTAAAATGATGCTAATGGTTTGAAGACGTTAAACATTCGTATGCCTTCGGTTTTTGATCTCCTGAATTATCTATTTTTTCCTGTTATTGGGATATGGTCATTGTCCATATTTATCCTCATACGACATTCAGAGAGGACAGCTTGTCGGGACTTCCCTAAAGGGTTTAAACAGCGTCCAGTCATCATAGTCAGATAGAGTGCAATTCTTAATGCAAGGGTAGTTCTGTCTGCCTTTGTGAAAGCGAAAACATTGACCTGAAAGTTTCTTGTCCTCCCATTGGTCTCGTCGGTTTATGTGTAGTCTTTTGTGTTTGATGTTTACATGTCGTGTGTCTCTTTTTCGTCTCGTGCTGTACTCGTCTTTTGTGTTTTTGCATCGGGTGTTTTGGTGTTTTGTTGTTGATGCTGCAACGGGGTCTTGTTGGAGATCTCCTCCCTTCTTTTGTAATTTGTGGATTTCTATTCTGAAAATCCAAAATATAAGTACATGCTCTGGCGCACAGAATGAGTCGTGAAATGTAAATACCGAATGACGGTAATCTAGAAATATCACCGTCAAGACAGGGGAAATTTACTATGTTGAATCCAAAATCCTTTTTTCATAAACTCGTATGAATCTCTCAATTTACAATTTTTATATCTAAGTCCAAAAATGGTGTTTCTGTGTTTGTAATGTTTGCCCTGTACAGTTTCAGCTTTTTTTTAAAACAGGATTGTCAATAGTGTGACTATTATCCAGATACCTAGAGGTACCATTACCGATTTTACAAACTGTTGGAATTCCAATGGGCATAAATTGTTTCCCTCTTCTAGCAAAAAGAAGCTAGCTTTGATGTTCAACTGGACTCACAGATACATTGTTGACGTACTTTCCACCAATAATCCAACCATTCAGGATAACTTTGTCGATTTATCCCAGTGGACTGGAATCAAAGAAGCAAATCAAAGCAGCATCTCAGCTTCCTACCTAGATATACTTCTATCGATCAGTAGGAACGGACATTTGAACACCTGTCGTTATGACAAACATGACTATTCTCATTTCACCATCACAATCTTCTTCATATGTAGCAATAGTGCCACTTCGCCTGCATATAGCGTATTCATTTCACAATTTATCCGCTATGCAAGTTCATGTTCTTAGGAAGAAAGTGGGCAAAGGGCAAAGGGATTCGCCAGTGCGCTGCTTCGGTCAGCGGACGTTCACTCCTCCCGGGCACCTGGTCCGCCTCCATTTTGTGGTTCGCGATTGCCTTGTCAATGGAGACTTACACAATTATGCCATATCCCCCTGGATCTTTGACTCCTGAACAAACGATTGGTGCTTCCTCTCTGGTAGAAATGTGTTCAAAATATGTGGTAACCAAGAAAAAGAAAATGAACTTCATTTCATATGGTTTTGTACTTTTTTTTATATAAGAATGAGAATAGTCAAATAATAAACAATCAAACCCACTGAACTTTGATAACAGACGGATGAATTATTAATTTAGATCAAATTTATGGTTGAACTTGAGTTCATCAAATATTCTTTAATGTCTATCTTGTTTTATTGATATAAATTGTAATTACAAATAAATATACTCTATTGAGGCAGAAATTTTCAGTGTCTTTAACACTTTGATAATTGCACATGAATGTGTACATGTAGTTAGCGCACCAATTAGAAAAAAAGTTTGATTATTAGTAGTAATATTGTAATAATGAAATGTATGGAATGTATCTATAATCCTATTAATTATGTAGGTTCTCCAGCTGCGTCAATCAACTAACTGTGACCATTATAATCATTAAGTAATTTTGTCCTTGATGGTCAACGCCATTGTCAAAATTCACAACAGTGGAAAAACAACGAATACATTCACAGCTCAATGTGCATTAAGTAAGTGCAAAACAAATATATGACAATGTAAAAGAAACAATGGAAACCGCGCATCTATATATCCACACCTACACTGTTGCAGCTCTAACAAAGCCGACATACACTGTTACAGCTCTAACAAAGCCGACATGAGTGCATGTTTGTCCATGTTTGAGTAGGTGGTTGTTGGCGTGGTTTGTCTTAAAGACTTATAGAGTCGTTCAAACTCAATAGCAAATCTAAGATAAGGATCGTGCTGTATCATACGAAGAAGGGGCGATAAGTGTTTCCTACTGGCTTGTCGCTGTCGCTGTCTGATCAAGTTTCTGTTCCTCTGATAATTTCTGTGGAAATCTTGGTTGAACTTAAGTCTATTGAATTTTTGTGTATTTTGGTTTAAACTAGACCAAGGTCGAATGGTGGTAATAGGCGTAGTAGATGGCACTGTGAAAAACACGTGGGTAGACGGCGCAATTGTCGTCGGCCATGTTCCAACCATGGGCGTGGTTGTTTCCAAGGCACGTGTTTGAGGCGGAGTTTGAGTGCCTAACTCTTTGATCAAACTGACATATAAACTTCCTGCTGTTGCCGGTGCAATTGATCCGGGTTTAGCTTTGAAACTAAATACATTTCCCATAACATTGTTATTTATAGCAGACAAAGCTTGAAATTTGGGGTTAGGTAGCTGTACTGATTTAGAAGGTTTGTTAGTTACAGTTTCCACTGAGCTTGTAGTATTACTAACTAGTTTCTTATCAAGATTCAAAGAATCAGCATGTACAAAACTTGAACTTGACTTGTCCGTTAAAGATTGAGACACATTGCTTTTCTCAATAGGAACACCATTGACCATGTCTATACCCTGAAAGAAAAGATCTTTCTTTGCCTGTGCTTGAAGTTTCTCGGCATTCATTTGCAACATAGTTCCTTGTGACTGTGAATCCTTAAGTGACAAAACATTCGCATTCAACGGTATTTGATTTCCATTAGTAGAAACTTGCACAGATTCTTGCACTGATCCATGTGCTGTAATTGACTTTCCACCGTTAGATGACATGCTACTTCCTATAACAACCAATGAATCAGTTTGTTGATTATTCACTTTATTGACAGGTACGCCTATATTTTCTACGACAACTGAGCCGACATCTTTCAAAGAAGATCCTGTTGTAGGGGTAGTACTGGAATCAGTAGACACACCACCATTTATTTTAGTGACATTACTTATTAAAACATCCTGCACAATTCCAGTGTTACCTGAAGATTTCACTTTAGATGAATTAGACGATAAATCAATATTCTTATTAATCAAACTTGCATCAGATGATTTGTTGGTAGTAGAATCTGAAGGCAAAGAATTATTTTTAGGTTTCAAATCCATCTCAACCCAACCTCCTGTACCACTTGCCAAAGGTTTTACGGAGTTTTCACTGAATGCCGGCTGACTTAGTCCTTTCTCCATTGGTGAAGACTGAATTCCTCCTAGATCAGACGTATCTATTGATATCCATCCATTTCCGTTTCGTGGCTTCTTCTTTTGGAAGCCAGGTCTATTCATCTCATGATTACTTTCTAACACAAAACCTCCAAAACCAGGAACAAAAGGCTGTGTTTTGTCTGCCATCTGTTGTGACAAAAGTGATTTGGGGTTTGAAAGTGCAGAGAGTAGTCTGTTCTCGCCAAACGAAAGACTACCAAAGACAGTGTCATTCTTGGCCAAGTCGCCGGTCCTTTTTGGCTGTGGCCAAAATATCTCCTTCACAATTGGAATTCCTCCGGTTGAATCGACAAATTTGTCCTGTGTCTGTGATGCTGGTGCCACCAGGCTAACCTGTACATTGTTTGAGTTCATCAATTCCCCTTGCACCACATCAGAGGTTCTCAGGGATGGGGGAAGCGTTGGTCCCGTCGGCTGCACTTTATACTGCGGGGTTTGATGTACATTATAATATGGGGTGTGCTCATTTTGTTGATGAAAGATGTTCCCTTCAAATGAGGGAGGTTGTGTAAATGATTCGAAAGGAACATTCTGTGAAGAAGCACCACCCTCCATAAAATGTGGCGGATGGCTTAATTCTGCATTGTTGTTAAATTGCATCACCATGGCAGGGTTCAGCCTTGTTTTCGTTTGGACAAAATATGATTTAAAGGTTGAGCTGACAACTGGTGTTGGACTGAACGTAGTAACCGCTACCTTTGGATGGTGGGTAGGGATTGTTGGTTGCGTAGTTGTTAGTTTGGGTTTGGATGTGGTTGTACCTTCTAACTCCGGCGGTTCATATTCACCTGTCGTGTTACCTGTTCATAAAAACGAAGAAAAGAGTGTTCAAGAAGTATATTTTATCGCTCTACATATTTCATCGCGTGGGATCGAAACGTATGATGTTGTGTTTCCTTACAGAGTTCTTTGGTTGTTTTTTATCAGTATCGTTATTTTCATTCTCTGAATTTCATATTGCAACGTCTCATCAGTTGTGAGCAGTATCACTTAGGTAATGAAAAACAATCAAAAACTTCTCTAAGGAATCTCAACATCATTCAACATCATTCACTTCGATCCCTCGCTGTGATATTTTATAAAAATGTATGCCTTATTGTTGATCGCTTCTTCAACGCATTCTAAAATTTCTGTTATCAAAATTTCTAGAAATTTCTTTCGGTACGTCTTTGGACATACTAATTTTCACACTTTTAGGAAAACTACATTGTTTAGATTTGAGGATCACTGACGAGGGTTAAGTACCCGAAACGTGCATGTCTGGTTCATGCTGCCAATTTATCTGTTCTTAAATGATGCTATTCAATTTGAAGACGTTTAACATTGACCAATATTAATATTCTATCACGCCACAATATCTTCATAACTTTTTTGCTACATATTTTACCAATGAGTTAAAGAAGATCCTGACGATAATCTCAACAGCACTCACAATAGAGCACCAAAGTGAGCATCGACGGACCCCTAGCAAGCTAGAGGTGGGACCAGGTGCCCGGGAGGAGTAAGCATCCCCTGTTGGCTTGCCGCATCCGCCGTCGATGTTCATGCATGGAAATAAAAACAAAATACAATGTATATAGAATACATGCACTGTCTGTGGTTTCGCCTATATAGAAAGTGCTATGGCGACCATGTCAGGGAAAATATTCAAAACACTTACTGTCAAATCACAAAAGCAGCTCCGTTAATATATAACATATTGGTGCGACTTTTAACCATTTTCAAAATATTTTCAAGAATATTTAATATCTATAATATTACAAATTTGTTAATGGCTTAATTCTGCATTGTTGTTAATTTGTTAATTTAATTTGTTGAATTGAAATTTAAACAAATTGAATTTCAAAAACATCTTCAGTTTCTATAATTCAATCACTACAGTAGGGGTACATGGACCTGCCATGCTATAGTCATGGTAGCAATGGAATAACTTAAATATTCGTCGATGCTTAATTATGTGCTCTATTGTGAGTGCTGTTGAGATTATCGTCAGGATCTTCTTTAACTAATTTGTGTCACACTTATGCCCTTTGCCGTGTGGAGCTCGTAAAAAAGTTCCCCGCGAGGGGTTTGACAGTAAGTGTTTTGAATATATTTCCCTGACATTGTCGTCATAGCACTTTTTATATAGATATAACGTCAGACAGTGCATGAATTTCATATAGTTTTCTTTTTCGTGCTTAAACATCGACGGCGGGTGCGGCTAGCCAACAGGGGATGCTTACTCCTCCCGGGCACCTGGTCCTACCTCTAGCTTGCTAGGGGTCCGTCGATGCTTAATTATGTGCTCTATTGTGAGTGCTGTTGAGATTATCGTCAGGATCTTCTTTAACTAATTCATTCTACCATCGATCAATCTTCTTAATGTAGAATAGCGGTTTAAGTACTTTTACCTTTCGGTGCCTTTGTCGTATTTCCGGTTCCGGAGGCCGCGTTCTGTGGGGGAATGTGGACACTAACAGCTGGACAAAGACAGCATAAAAAGATGACTACAGTTGGAAGCTCCATCATCGACCCTGGCTCTGATTATCTCTGAAGGAAAAATTATGATTTTGTTATATGAATTTTCTTGATAGCTTAACATGAGAACTATATGGTCAAAGATGTTTAAAAAAACCAAAGTGTTCCACTTTGGTCAGTCCATGATTTGTAAATTGTCTTGATGTAGGTATTTCCTTTTCCTTTCCTAGCAAACAGTAGAAGCTTACTCTTCCACATGCACCTGGTTTTATTCCAAACAGAGGTTCGCTATGCTCCTTTACAGAGTGTTATATTGGTTTTAATGCAATTATGTGGCTAAGTTCGATAAAATTTGGTTGGTCATTTCTTCAAATGAATTCGAAAATATCTGTTTACAAAATTTCCTCATATTTCGGAAACCTGGGTCCTGAAGCATCATATCCTAGCCATCCTGCTATGTCTTTCGGTATAATTTCACAACAATTGGCTACACTTCATAGGTTGAATACCCGAAACATCCATGTCTGGTCTATGTTTTAATTTTTTTTTTCTGCTTTTAAATGATGCTTCTGATTTTGAAGACGTTTAACAATTGCATTACGTACTCTGGGTTTTGTGACCATGGATTAATTGTTCTTTTTTAGATCGTCTTCTATAAATGCCTAAAATAGACCCTTTATGTAAAATTTGAGAATCTTTTCAATCAAAAGTGTTCACAACTTGATAAATCTGGCCAAGATATAAATCAATTATTTTTTAAACGTTTCTGAGCTGCTTTCCGTACTAAAGGCATCTACTAAACGTCACCTAAAATATGATGTATGTCCCTTCCTTCAATGAATGTCATAATTATAAAGTTTGCATTGTTTGTATCTTCCTAACATAACTTGTCAACATCAAGTTTGCATTAGATGAATCTACAAAATAACATTCTGTTTACTTTTCTAGGAAGAAATGACGGCAATTTAACGTAAGCACAAAAACAGACTTCCGATAAAGAATCTTCTCATGAAAATGAATATGAAATTTCTGTTTTGTATCGTCTTTGTACATGTAGGAGGTGACTATGACATCCCATATGAAACTATTTTACTATGGATTAATTTGTGTTCTTCAATATCACTGTATCGTTAATAAATTGTTACGACATCCTCAATACGTAATGATAATGTTCGTTATACAAAATATTACATGTAAGACATAATCTATCAACACGGAAAACCACCAATTTTATTGTTTCATCATTATACAATTTCTCCTTTTTCATAAGGTGCAAATTTGTTGTTCGGTTACGTATTTTCAAACCATTGCTTTCCGATTTCGATATATCTCGTCGTGAAATATTTCATTTATGTTCCTTTGCAGTATCCTACAAAATCACTGTGGCATATCACGTGATACGCAAATGATATGTTCCACGGGAATCCCCTTTGATTAAACCAAGTAAATACTGTTTAAATCGTCTTTACATGATTTTACTTTAGGCCTATCATATGGCCATTATCATCAATGATACGATGGCTATCTATTCTGGTCAAGAATAGACGTGTATTCGGAGAACACTTATACAGAAATTTTACATTGCTCAAGTGGTCATCTATTGAAACCTCGATAACCAAATGAAAATAAATATCACAGGTGATAGGTATCAATCATTCAGTTTCAAAGTCGAGGAGAGGAAGAATCATGAGAATTCTCGTTACACAGCCAATTGTGCCTCATATGAAATTCATATGAAATGAGCATCATGTAAATTTCACATGAAAGTTCATGTAAATTTCATATAAATTTCACATCAGATTTATGTGAAAAATATTTCACATGAATTTCACATAAATTTCCTTCATATGAATTTCACATGAATTTTTCTAGGTGACCTTCTCAGGAAACTGAATTCACATCACATCCATGTAAAAATCTTCACATGAATTTCATGTGAAAAATTTCATGTTCGTGCTCGTTTCACATAAATTTCATGTGAACTTTCATGTAAAGTTAATGTAAATTTCACATGAATTTCATGTGAGGCACAATTGGCTGTGTATGAATAACATTCCGAAATGAGACCATGTGCCCGGTGAGAGTGAGCGTCTCCTGACTGCATAAAATACCCAAATCAACAGCTCCATGATAACTCGATTTCGGGGAAAGTAAAAATTTTCTGTATTGCATTTCGTCATATCCATTGCAAAGTCATCATTTGCTCATCTACTTTGCAAACAGGTACCAGTACAATAATATTGTGGTGCATGCAATCAGGAAACGCTGACTCTCCCGAGCACCTGGTCTCACTTCGGAATGCTCTTCATTCCTATGTCCGCAACCGTTCCAATTGAAATTCCAATGATTTTGCTTTGCTTTCTCGACTTTGAGACTGAATAACTGATAGGTACTTTTTTAATGTTTATATTAATATGGTCATAGAGATCAAAGGCACGTTGTTGTCAGTATGATATAAAAAAGAAACATTTTCTAGGTTCTACCTTGTCTTCCTTAAAACTTTGAAAGTGCTGAATGTAGACTATTAATTGTTCCTTTACTTTTACCTCTAATCGTCACTACTTATGAGGAATCATTACACGAAACATACACGTCTAGTGCACTGAAATGGAATTTCTTATGTCTAGAATGCTGCTATCTAGCAGAATTTGAACACAAACATTTTTTTTCCTTTAAGAGGCATAAGATTTAAGATATTCAGTCTCAAAGTCGAGAAGGCAAGGCCAAAACTTAAGGATTACCATCGGAACGGTTGCGAACCCCGGAATGAACACCATTCCGAAGTGAGACCAGGTGCCCGGGGAGAGTCAGCATCTCCTGATTGCATGCAACACCCGTCGCAACAGCTCCATGAAAAAAATTGCATTGTGAAATATCCCGATATTACAAGGTCGTGATAACGATCCTTCAGTACTTGTTCTGTAAACTATCTTACATGAAGTTTATCACCAGTTGTTCTAATTTGTCATAGCTTCTGACACCAACTGCCGACGATAAAAAATCAGGGTCAGTAGGATACGTACAATAGAGGGTTTTATTTAGACTATCACTGATCATGAGAGCATCAGTCAAGCTTAATTAATGAAATAATTACTGTGAAATGTCAGTTTAACATGTCATTGCGGCCTATATTTGACAATTAACGGTGATGTATGTCTCGAAGAATCTATGTTTTATCACCAATTATGTAAATTAGGAGAAAAGTGACAGATATTACCGCACAATCATCGGGAATGCTGGTTTTGATTAAAATAGTTTGTTTATTCAAGCATCAATCATTAGTTCGTGGAGTAAGACACAGTACAATTTGAAGTGTACTTCAGATTGAACACAGAGATGACAATATCCAAGTTGGACAACTTGTGTCCAATCAGTTTACAATATTGATGTATTATTGTTTCAATTAAAGAATATTTGTATGCACATTATGGCAATTGCATTTATAGTACATGAATTTGTGCGTGTTTCTAAGAAAAAAGGTGACGTTATTAAGGTCACCAGGGGTTCACTTTGCAGGATTGAACAGCCGCCTTGACATGTTGCATGTGACGTTACGAGGGTTTACACGCGAAATGCAACATGTTCCTTTCAATAAATTTATCTCAGGAAAGAACATTTGCTATGCATATATTGATCTATATTTAATCTAATTCATTTACCATGGTTAGTGGTGAATGCGTTAATTTCATTTATTCAAGAAAAGTACTATTTCATATCTTCTCTTCTTGCCTTTTAGCAGTCTTATCAGCTTATAGTTTACATATGTTATACGCTTCTTCAAACCAGGAGTGACTAATATGTCAAAAGTATGTGCCCTTTTTTATCTGTACTAGGTTCATGGACTTAATTGACAATGTAAGAGGAAGCACATGGCGCAAGAAAACGAAATCCCACCGCTGCCTCCAAATTGTTACGTAAAACGACGATGCATGGAGCTAGATCGATGGATCTGAAGTCAAGCCCACATGACCGCGTTCCCGATAAAGCTAGTCCAGGCTGGCGGTTCTTCAAGCTCACATTAGTTAAATCTGCATATATTCTGGATATAAAAATATAAAACGTCCTACATCTTATCTGCTGCCAGAGAGTATTTTCCTTAACTTTTTAATTTTTATTCTTTTATCTAAAGATCCAAAAATTGTTATGTCAAGGTCATTTGTGTTGGCGTTCGTATAGATTAATTTGAGTCAAGAAAGACCAACCATGGTTTACCTTAATTAATCCCGTTAAGATACTTACCTTGATGTGCTGTTTAAACATTTCACGTAGACTTTAATAAAGTTCCTGATGTCTTGTATTCTTTTTTTAAAGGTTTTTATTTCATTCTAAAATCTTTCATAAGAATGTATATACGTTCAATTCCTAGTTACTTTAAGCTTGCAGTTTAATCTATCTAAAATGAGTTAAAGAAGATCCTGACGATAATCTCAACAGCACTCACATAAGAGGACCAAATTGAGCATCGACGAACCCCTAGCAAGCTAGAGGTGGGACCAGGTGCCCGGGAGGAGTAAGCATCCCCTGTTGGCTAGCCGCACCCGTCGTCGATGTTCACGCACGAAAATGAAAATAATATATAAAATGCATGCACTGTCTGAGGCCACGTCTATATAGAAAGTGCTATGGCGACAATGTCAGAGAAAAATATTCAAAACACTTACTGTCAAACCCCTCAGAGGGAGCTTTTTTACGAGCTCCACACGGCAAAGGGCAAAAGTGTGACACAAATGAGTTAAAGAAGATCCTGACGATAATCTCAACAGCACTCACATAAGAGGACCAAATTGAGCATCGACGAACCCCTAGCAAGCTAGAGGTGGGACCAGGTGCCCGGGAGGAGTAAGCATCCCCTGTTGGCTAGCCGCACCCGTCGTCGATGTTCACGCACGAAAATGAAAATTACATATAAAATACATGCACTGTCTGAGGCCACGTCTATATAGAAAGTGCTATGGCGACAATGTCAGGAAAAAATATTCAAAACACTTACTGTCAAACCCCTCACGGGGAGCTTTTTTACGAGCTCCACACGGCAAAGGGCATAAGTGTGACACAAATGAGTTAAAGAAGATCCTGACGATAATCTCAACAGCACTCACATAAGAGGAATACCCACTTTAACCTGGGTTATATCTCATGAACTATGAGGGGTAGGGCTTCGAATTTTCACATGTGGATTCCTCATGACCAGACCTTCCATTCCGAATCTTGATTTTCACCTCGTGACCTTTACTTTGTAATTTGACCAGGGCTATATCTTACGAACTATAAAGGCTAGGGCTTTGGTCTTTCACGTGTGGATTCTTTATGACCAGATCTGTCATTTGAAACCTTGACATTTGACCTAGTGACCGTGGCTTTCGAGTCTGACCTACTTTTAAAAAGTTTAATCTTGGCTATATCTCATCAACTATAAGGGATAGCTTTGATATTTCACATTTTGAATCTTCGTGATCAGACATATATTTGAGTCCATATTTTGACCTTAACTGTTACCTTGACGTTTGATTTTACCTTCTTTAATCTTTGACCATGTTTTAACCTGGCTATCTCTCACTATCCAAAAAAAAATGTTATTTTACTATCAAAAACCTACACAGCGAGCGATGTTGTCTTCTGACAACATATCGATGTTTGCAGAAAGGCCATAATGTAATGTTAAAAATAGTTGCCAGAGTCACCTAATGCTCGACTGCATAGCATAATATCTCTCATGACAGCCAATTTATTTAAACTCCCTTTCTCAGGCAACAACATATATCACATCATAAATCACTGAAGCAGAAAAAGTAGGTCAAGGTCAGATTTCAAAAGTCAAACCCAAGATGCATCCAATATGCAAGTCTGGTGCATGTAGCACTTATAGTTAGCTCAATATTGCCAATTTAAAGCAAAATCATTGAAGCGGAAAAAGTAGGTCAAGGTCATATTTCAATAGTCTAACCCAAGATGCATCCAATATGCAAGTCTGGTGCATGTAGCACTTATACTTTTCTCAATATTGGCTTTTAAAGGTAAAATAATTCAAGCGGAAAAAGTAGGTCAAGGTCAGTTTGTGAAAGTTTGATCAAAGATACATCCAATATGCAAGTTCGGTACATGTAGCACTTATACTTTGCTCAATATTGGCTTTTAAAGGCAAAATCGTTCAAGCGGAAAAAAGTAGGTCAAGGTCATTTTTTGAAAGTTTGATCAAAGATACATCAAATATGCAAGTTTGGTACATGTAGCACTTATACTTTGCTCAATATTGGCTTTTAAAGGCAAAATCATTCAAGCGGAAAAAAGTAGGTCAAGGTCATTTTTTGAAAGTTTGATCAAAGATACATCAAATATGTAAGTTTGGTACATGTAGCACTTATACTTTGCTCAATATTGGCTTTTAAAGGCAAAATCATTCAAGCGGAAAAAGGTAGGTCAAGGTCATTTTTTGAAAGTTTGATTAAAGATACATCAAATATGTAAGTTTGGTACATGTAGCACTTATACATTGCTCAATATTGGCTTTTAAAGACTTTATTGCTATCTTAACATTTACCTTATCATCTCAACATTTGCCTTATCATTTGAAATAATTTTAAAAATCCCAACCCCCGGGGCTATATCCTCATCTGGATATATTAAATGATGTATAATTAAACATTTGCAACAAAAAAAAAAAAAACCAACAGAATATGAATATAGGAAAGGTAAATGTGTAATCTTAACATTTACCTTATCATCTAGTTGGGACGACGCCGACGCGGACGCGGACGCGGACGCCGGGGGTATTGCAATAGCTCTTTTGCACTAAAGTGCAGTCGAGCAAAAAATGACATGATAAAGGAAGTGTGGCTAATGATAAGAGTACATGTTGTACGTATATAATCTGTCAATTTAGCAAGCGTGAAAAATCAAAGAAAAATATTAATTACAGGATTAATTAGTGATGATCTGGATTAAGATTTATGGACAGGTATTGTGGGGTTATATCGTGTCCTCTACCGAACAGGAAATAAGTATAGGTAAACGGGAAATTGTCATTTGGCTGTCCTAGATAATACGAAGTAATAATTCATAAGGAAAATTATAATAGGGAATATTATATCATACTTAATATTCAAAGTCTAGTGCCCATTTCACGAGGCAATATTAAGGGTGATTCTTTTATCTATTCCTCATGAAGATTCACCATTGATTCATTTTGTTCTTACTAATGATTGACTAAGAGTACCGTATGTGAACTGGGCATCAATTAAGGTCTTGGGTGAGGGAATTTTTTTTTTTCGAATCGATCAATATCATCATTTAGCACATTGCATTCTTTGTTTCCATGAAACTCTTGTCTATGAAATATTCTCTTTTAGAATTCTACGAACCATTAAGTATACTCAACTTTTATCTGCGATTCGATATTTGCTTCCAGATATACTTTTTTTAAGATTTGGGAAATTCTTTCTTTCGTTTTGGAATGTGAAAATGAAGCAAACATGACGACTTCAAAATTACAAATCCCCATTTCTGAGTAGTAATATTCCCTCGTCCCTTGCCTATTGTGTATTTCTATCACAACTGATTCGCTAATCCACAGCATACAACGACAGTGCTCTGAAGGTAATGCTACTCTCCGAGAAATTACTCAAACAAGGACATATTTGTGAGCTACTGACTTTGACAGTAAAGAGCTTTTCGGCGATATGATGAAAATGTAATTCACTATAATATCTATTGACAATGTTGAAGATGTATCTAGGTTAGATTTGTCCAAAACAGTGAGTTTGATACATTTGTCGGTATTGGTCTTCTCTGCACGGTTTAAGTGACGTGTGTTCCTAGCTCGCAGAAGATACTTACTCTCCCCGGGCACCTGCTCACATCTCAATACGGATAGAGTAAAAGGATTTTAGAATTCTGAGTTTTGTTTGTGTGTGTGTGTGTGGGGGGGGGGTACATTTCTTTAACTCCCTCAATCATATGAAACTTTTAAATAGCATAGATAGCACTCCTGTTTTGGCAGGTCTGTCACGGTGTCCAATTGTCATGGTCAGTCAAAGAGAAATGTTTAAAGAGGAATTTGTCGAGCTAGTAGAGTATCAAATTTGGTTTTCGTTTTATAATTACAGGGAATGGGTATCGTAGTGAAGAAATAGAAGAAGTGTTGAAATGTTAAACTTCTTCAAATTCAATAGCATCATTTAAGACGATGGCAGCATTTCTACGATACCTCACGAAATTTCTAGATTTTAATACAGTGTCAACAAGGACGATCCATGGTGCTTTCCATTTTTAATTATTTACATGTAAAAGTCTTAATGACATATACACAGACGTAATTAGCGGCTTATAACGCTACCTTGATGGGATTTGTACATTCGTGACTAATTTAGACTTTATCATAAATGTCGCTTTTTAATTAAATACATTACGAGTTTTGGAGAAAAACTCTTATTTTCGTAAATACTGAAATCAGTGTCTTCGTAATTATATCTACCAATCGTCTAATGTACATGCGTAATTATGGAAAACCTGCGTGCTTTGACCTGGGTGTTTGACAGTGTTTTGAATATTTTCCGTGACACGGTCGCCATAGCACTCTCTATATAGACAACCCCAGACACTCAGTGAATGCATTTAAGATATTATTTTCATTTTCTTGCGTGAACATCGATGGTTGGTGCGGCTAAGTAAACAGGGGATGCTTACTCCTCCTGGGCACCTGGTCCCACCTCTAGCTTGCTAGGGATCCGTCGATGCTTAATTTCGTGCTCTATTGTAAGTGCTGATGAGATTGTCGTCAGGATCTTCTTTAACTCATTCGTAATGCGAATAAACTTCGTAGTGTTTACAAGAAAAAAAAATCGTACAGGCATGAAAAGCTAAATGAAAAAGCGTTATTCTATAAAAATAGGAAAAAATAATGTAGAAAATTTAAGCCATTCCATCTTCATATTTCATTTTTCAAAAGAAAAAATAAATGGGAAAATGCGTAGAAATGACACGAAAATGTATTTAGCGAACTTGGGATATATATTTTTTTTAATTTGCACTTTTTATTTGATACGTTCCTGGGCACCTGGTCTCACTCCCATATCGGGAGTTCGCTTCTTTTCATGTGGTGGAGGTTTTTGTTTGTTTGCTCTGGTTCCTGTTTTATCCTGATTTTGTATGCCTTCGGTTTCTGATTTTCTGAATTATCGATTTTGTGCTGTATACAGGGATATGGTCATTATCCATATTTGTCATTCTACAGCATTAACTTCTCTCTTTCATTTCTACATTTTTTTTCCTTTACCTCAGGATTATTACCTATCAATTATTTAAGATGAAGCAATGGTATGTACACTAATTTCATTCATTTTTTCTGGTTCAGGTTAGGACATTTACCTTTACTATAATTATGTCATTTAATAAGGTGCTTTCTTCCCTTCTTCTTCCTCTTAATTTGTTTTTGTTTTTGGTTGTTTTTTTTTTTTTTTTTTTTTTGTCTTCACATATTTTCCTTTCAATTCAGATTTAATTCGCTCATTTGCTTCGTTTTAATTTATTTTATTTTATTTTCAATTTTGCTTTCTTACTAAAGAAAAATGTTTTACTCTTATTATTTTCATCAATTTTCTTGAGATTTCTCGTTCCAGTTTTATTTCATAAATTAGAATTGAGTCATACACAAGATTTTAAGATGCGAAATATGAAATATTAAAATCTTACCTGTTTGCGCTTTCAGTCCTTGACGAAAATTCTTGTCATGCACGAAAATGTCTTTGATTCAAGATTCCGTCCCGCTCCACCGAACTCCCTGCATCCGTGACCAAAATGTATCGTAATGGTAGAGGGGACAATAAATGATGATTTTTATACAGCAATTCAAAACATTTTGTTGTTTGTCATTCATTAAAGTTATTTTTAGAAAAGCACGTGACTTTGACCCGCGTTTTGTGATGTCATTTTCACATTTTACCTTCGTAAAACTGCAAAGTTAATTCATCTTTCGAGTTAAGTCATAAAATATAACATTAATGATATCACGCACTGCAGCGGGAGTAGAAAATGACAATAAACAATGTGTGTGTATTTTTATGATGAAAGAGATTTGTGGTTTTGAAATAAAAACCAAGTTGTCAAAAATAATCCGACCACATTCTTCGAAATCTTAAAAAAATCCTTAATATATATATATGTACGCGTTAAATTGGCTTGTATGCGAACTGAAATACGCCCCCCCCCCCCCCCAAAAAAAAAAGATAAAGGAAGAAATAAGTATACAACCACGATAAGAACAAGCTTAATCTAATGAATATTGGTCCACTATTTTTACATTTACGGAAAAGTTGAAACAAAAATAATTTTAAAAGTCAATGAAATGATTTTGTCACTGTATTCGCATTTTCAATGTCAATGAAATGGCGCAAAATTAGTGCACGTAATGAAACAGACACCTGACGTCATAGATACGGTGTATAACTCTTTGCACGTCAGACAAGATAAGATCAGAATGATAAAGAGTTTCAGGAAATTATTACGTTTAAAACGATATAGAGGGAGTTCTCCAAGGAGACAAGAGGAGCATGACTTGTCGCAAGACCAAGTGACCACGTCAAAGTACAGCCTGAATGTAAATCCTGCAGGTAGGGTCATTTCATTGATTCTTAGTCAGTCGTCTGTCCTTCTCAAAATGTGCAACCAAAATGCAAAGTTTGAAAAAAAAATTATTGATTCGAAGAAGATTTAATATACACACATGTTTTTTAAAAATTAGGAAATGAGTTGAGGTACTAAACAGTAAACATTCATGTAAGATGCCCGATTAGTTAACATTAATACTGGATGGCAGTGTATATGTTACAGGGAATAAGTGTAATCAGGGATTTCATGTAATTCCTGAAATTTAGGGATGTCGTGTAATCCCTGTTTCGATTAGATATTACATGTAATCCCTGAAATTTATCAGGTATTTCATGTAATTCCTGAATTTTTCATGCAATTTTACACTTATTTCCTAACCTTAATTTCTCCTTATTTTCAGTTTTAAAATCTATTATTTTTGGCTCAGTTGATGCTGAAAATCCTCTCTGTCAAATACCAAGAACTAATTTTGCCAAATAAGTGAAAATATTCAAACTAGAATAGGTATGTATTTTTTATCAAAACATTCCCAAAATTTGAAGTTCATTTATCATGTTTATCATTATCTATGCTAAATAGACATAAAACAAACCCATGAGCGCATAGAAAAAGAATTTATCGAACAAAACTGATGGTCAAAGTTCTCTTTAATAAACATATATCAAAAGTTTCAATGGGAAAATTTAGTATTTAACCCTCATTAACGTATCTTGATAATGGGCCAAAAAAAAAAAAAAAAAAAGAAATGATGAAAATGGTCTAATTTTCAACTATTTATTATGTGATGTCTAAATAAGTTTAAGATATATTCAAAATTACTTTTTTGGCGAGGCAATGGATGTCCCCTTCCGACAGCAATGCATAATAATACGGAAGTGTTCCAACTCTATACCTACATGAAGAAAATTCCAAACCAAATTTTCCTGCACCAGCCACGTGTTTCGAATATTAAATTCTCCTCGGTGATGCTTCCAGCGGAGCCACCAAAATTCATTTCAGTAGCGCCCTCTTTAATGCTTTGAATTTAGATTTGTACATTTACATTACAGAGAGCGCGCGGCTCCAAATTTGCTGTAAGGTCGATTCAGTAGCACATCCAAGTAAAATATATGTTAAAAATAGCATAGGAGACCAGACTGAGTATGAAGGTTCGCAAAGCAAATCTATGTGAATTATTCCTATTTCCCGGTAAAAAAATTGGATATCCCTTTCCTCTGTGTTTTAGTTGAAACATATTTTATTTCAATAAAATGAAACGATCACCATGGCACTTTGGTACAATGGTGTATTGAGTTACATAGTCCATTCAAGATTCCATGCATACAATTTTACCTAGTACACGTATTACAGTCAAATCAGTGGGCCATAATCTATCTGTGCAACCGAATTGTCCGCTCAAGAGTTTTTCTAACATATCGTTTTCCTATCAATCTTGAATTAACATAATCAGCCTTAAAAGCATATCTGATTATATTCGTAACCATTTTGTCTCTTTCAGTAATAGGATTTTATATTATGAACATGTAAAATATCTATCATATCGCAATTTCATCATTTTTATATGATTTTTGGCCGTCAGGAAATAAGTGTAAAAATGCTAAAATATTTTAGGAATTACATGTAATCCCTAAAATTTTGGGGATTTCATGTAATCACTAAAATGACCAGGGATTACACGTAATCACTGAACCTTTCAGGAATTACATGAAATCCCTGATTACACTTATTCCCTGTAACATATACATATCGTTGTCAGTTTTCAGTATATAGAACTAACCAATTTATACCGCATCCGTTCGTTATCCAAGTACACTGTAAAACAAGTGTGTTCGTTATCCTTACATATTATGGTTTAAGATGATTGTCAAACGATTGCGAGAATGAAGGAAAATTAGAGAAGGAGGTTTGCTTTACGGATTAGTATATGGTATTTTTAAAGATTCCGTGCAAGCAATGAACGAAATGGCGTCATGTGCCCGTACAATAAAACAGGCTTGTTTCACTTTGAAAATATATTGTGTAATCATTCAAAAAGAATAAAACTGTCTTGCTCTAGAGAACTGTTTTAAAAAGCAATGTTTAACTCGTGTTTAGTTGATAATTTAAACTGATTATAAATACTATCAAATGCAACATCACAGCCAAAATAAACATTTCTTTTAATAAGATTTGATATACAAAGTATGCAGGAGTTTTTTATGTCGCCAGCAACGCAAGAGTGGCATGGAGGGATTACTCTGTCCGGTGCCTGTACGTCCGTCCGTCTATTTGTCTGGTAAACACACTGTGACTTTCACAAGACTAAACTTTTAATTGATAGTATTATACTTCCATCAAACTTGCAGGGGTAGGCCAGCAGTCCCAATTAAGGCCAAGGTCACTTGTAAGGTCAAAGTCATATATTTGAGGTCAAACCTGTGACGGGCGACATACCTGTTCTTAAACAGTTCTATTGTGAATTACATATTACAGGAATCAGAGTTATAAGGGACATAACGTTGAACTTCTCATAAGTGGTGTTTGATTAGTTTTTGATCTGTTTCATTTAATGTTTTACTATTTTTTTTCTATAATTCCAAGGAATGCATGTGTCGCCTGCGAAACATAGCGACACTCGGGAATCACTTTTATAGGGTGTGGCAGTCAGATGGACAGACAGACAGACGGACAAAGTGATATCTAAGTGTCGCTATGCTTCGCAGGCAACACAAAAATCACAGTATTGAATGACAATGAAAAGGAATAATTAAAACGGCGATCATTTTGCTTATAGTTTTAGACAGAAACCAAGAAAACACAGAAGATAGCCACCTTGAGCCAAACGATTCTACTAGATCACGACAAAAGTTGACGGATAAGTTACAGAACTTACTATGTGTGACCTTGGAAAACCCAGAAAATGGGACTCAGAGTTCTGAAATTAGGTCGGAAAATAGCCCAAAAAAGGGAACTCAGAGTTCTGAAGTTACGTCGGAAAATAACCTAGAAAAGGGAACTAAGAGTTATGAAGTTACATCGGAAAATAACCCAGAAAAGGGAACTCGGGGTTCTGAAGTTACGTCGGAAAATAACCCAGAAAAGGGAACTAATAGTTATGAAGTTACATCGGAAAATAACCCAGAAAAGAGAACTCAGGGTTCTGAAGTTACGTCGGAAAATAACCCAGAAAATGAAACTCAGGGTTCTGAAGGCACGTCGGAAAATAACCCAGAAAAGGGGACTCAGCGTTCTGAAATTACATCGGAAAATAATCAAGAAAAGGGAATTAAAATTTCTGAAGAAACCGCAAAAAATCCAAAAAATGAAACAATTGAAGTCATACCTGATCATTCGGAATCTTGGTCGGACAAGACTCAGCCGTGTACATCATCAGCCCAAGAAGGAAAAGTTAACTTCGACGAATTGATCCAGGTCAATGCTAAGAGAATGTATGCTAATCCGCAGCCAAAGGACATATCCCAAATCCAAAATTGGAATAGGCGGAAAAACGTGCACGTGCAAACGAAGTCAAATGCGAAAGAAAAAAATGACGATAAAAATCGGCTATTTGAACTAGCTTTCAACGTGGAACTGAGAAGAATATTCATAAAAGTGCCGTATTTCTTTAATACCTTCAAAAATGAACTACAAGGAAAGGCAATAGGACGCCAAGTCGTGACAAAGGTCGACGAAGCGAAATTGCGAATCAGCATCGAGCGAATGATCGCGTACATGTGGCCGATACAGAAACAGCACGTTATACCGTTCGTGGAAACTCTCCCAGACGATTGCGATTTGAACATGGCGGTCAACTATTTTCGAAAACAGATGAAAAAGTCGTACGGGGCCTACCTTAAAAACTTTTCACAAATGATGGGTTTAGTAGCCTATAATTACTTTGATAAGGATGTCCCTTTGGCGAGGTGCTTGAAAGTCTATCAAGTGGACCGAAGAAACAGTAACATGTCTAAACCGGGTGAGTGCGAAAGAGAATGGGAGATGGCGTCACAAAGCAAAGACGCATCATGTAGCGTCGAAACCGATTTTCAAACTGAACACCAAGGTTGTGGAATGTCGGCAAACACAGATACTAGTACGATAAAAGATGAGAAAAATCATGCTAGCTATCCTCCAAACAGTGACAGTGTCGGTGAACTCGAGCAAAGCGGCATTTCCGACATTGACACAGGTTTTGAGCAAGTTTTTCTCACAAATTCCGAAAGTGAAATTCCAGAGGAAGAAAACGAAGAGACAGAAATTACGCGCGCGAACAAATGCGATTATGACGTTAAAATTCCGACAAGCCAAAAAGAGAAAAATTATCGAAACTTACATGAATACTACACATTTGGCAAAACAACATTGTCGGACGCATATTTTGAAATCGGACAATACAGATTAGATGAAAGCATTGCCGTCGGAAAAAGCAAGAAAGGTTCCGTACAGCAATTCAAAAGCTCAATGAAAAAGAAGATAAAGAGTAGAGGAGTTCCGAATAAACATCTGAAAAACGACGAAAATCTTCTTCTTGATAACGCTTTGGAAGAAGAATACGAAAACTGCGAAGAAAGCGACGCACAGGACAACTTTTTGACACAATTGCAGGATGAAAATAGAAAGTTACAAGGAGGGGACGCATCTGTGTCATCCATAGATTTTGCAGACTTTTACGTCATTCCAGACGAGGACGCAGAACCGGATATGCGTCACAAAGAATCTACTTCCTGTCTTGTCATTCGCGGAAAGAAAGGCGACTGTGATCGGCTAGAGGAATCGTATAAAGTTGGCGTCTCGGATCGGAAGTCAAACAAACCAAGGCGTCATCAACAAAGGAAAAACAAAAAGGAGACGATATTCCTGTCCTACAACATGAACAACAATGCGTCATCGGAGGACGTTTCCGACACGGACTCCGCGCAAATAGAGTACGCCAACCAACCACTGAAAGAAGACGATTCATTTGTGTCTGAGGGCGAATATAAGTAAAAAAAAATGTCATAATAAATTCGAACAATTGCTTTAATACGGAGTCTTCTTCCTTTATGGTGGCAGATTTCTTCATATTTCCCCCTGTAACTGTATAATGCATACGACTCTATTTGATCTTAAACGTCTGACATTAAAAGGTTTGTAGTAGGTCATGACACATCCTTAGGTCGTTTGCAATTTGTCTGCGAAAATATCACCTATATCCAAACATCTTACATATACAGTATTTGACCAAAAACAGTAAAATTCAACCTTGCATTTTCAAGGTGAAACCTGAAGGTCAATTCTTTAGATCACATTTAATCACCAAGTTCCACCTCTGCAACAAATTTCAATGTGAAACTTTTTAAAAGTATGGCATCAAAATCTGAATGTGTTATCTTGTATAGTGTTGATACATTAGTCTACATGTCAACCAAATTTAGGTAGAGTCAGGTAAAAATTGTTGGTAATTTATTGCCTGGATACCCTATTTTTTCTCTTCAGAATATTGTTCACATCATCAAACTAATATGGTTGTGGGAAAAAAAAACTTTTATAGTTACATTTTATCACATCTAAAAAGGGATTTTCTTACTTTTCCCAAAGGGCCCAATGTTCAAGTTCAAACGGCGTAAGGTCTTGGTATAATCATGAAACCATGAATTATATTGTGTTTCAGGTTTAACATAGGCTTGAATACATGGAAATGAAAATATTGTAAAAGTTGTTATTTAGGAAAAATGAGCATCCGAGACCTGAGGAATGCACTACTTTAAAAAGGCAAACCTGGAGGCTTAATCAAAATAGGTTGTTTCATCTTATTCTATCTCTATGACAAGTTTAAACGAGATATTTTGTATACTATGGGTACAATCAAGCCTTAATTTTCATGCTCAAACGTCAAGGAAGGTCATGTCAATACATACCAGAAGTCTCTGACGAGACTGTAGCTCTCCTGGTTGTTTTGTTTTAAAAGATCGATTTCCTTTTTATTTAAACCAAACACCATTATAAGGAAGCAGGCACATTAACAAATTATAAGGGGCATTGCACAACAAAACAACATCTCCATTAGACTGCAACTAGAATATCACTCATGGAATTCAATATATCCCAGATAAGATATTTCAAAAAGGATTCCATGACCATTTTCCAAGATCCTATGCGTCAGGGGCTGCTAGCTCAAATGAACTATCAATGACACAAAAAATAAGATTCAAAAAGTTATATAGGAGACAATGACCACACCCATTTTCTAATACCCTGGGGATCAGGGGCTCAAATAAAATATCAGAATCACAACTAGACCACAGACACATCACATTGCAAAAAGAATTTTCTCCATCATTTATAGTGTCAGAGGAGTTGCGAGCACAAGATTACATAGAGTTATATATAGGTGAAAATGACCACACCTATTTTCAAAGACCCTGGGGGTCAGGGGCTCAAACAAAATATCAGGTGCACAACTATACCACAGACTCATCATATTGCAAAAAAAATTAACATGATTAAGTCTCCAACATTTATAGGGTCAGAGGAATTGCGAGCACAAGATTACATAGATTTTCATAACCACGCCCATTTTCTAAGACCCTGGGGGTCAGGGACTGGAACCAAATGTCAGGTGCACAACTAGACCACATACCAAGTAGGATGCAAAAAGAATTAACTTTCTATCTCCTATGGTTTCAGAGGAGTTGCGAGCACAAGAATTGTTTACGGACGGATGGACGTTCGGATGGATGTAAACGTCTTCAAATTGAATAGCATCATTTAAGAACAGTTAAATTGGCAACGTGGACCAGACATGCACGTTTCGGGTACTTAACCCTCATCAGTGATCCTAAATCTAAACAATGTAATATGCCAAAAAAGTATGAAAGTTACTACTAAGTATGTCGAATAAGTGTACCGAAAGACGGAGCAGGATGGGTGGGATATGATGCTACAGGACCCACTTTTTAGAAATTTCAAGAAATTTGGTAACAGAAATTTAGTATGCGTTGAAGAAACGATCAACCGAAATTGATCGAACTTGGCAACATGTGCCCTCGGGGACTCCTGGTCCACCAGCAGTGACACTCACCAAGTGGTATAAATGTAAACGTCTTCAAATTGAATAGCATCATTTCAGAACAGTTAAATTGGCAACGTGGACCAGACATGCATGTTTCGGGTACTTAACCCTCATCAGTGATCCTAAATCTAAACAATGTAATATGCCAAAAAAGTATGAAAGTTACTATTAAGTATGTCGAATAAGTGTACCGAAAGACGGAGCAGGATGGGTGGGATATGATGCTACAGGACCCACTTTTTAGAAATTTCAAGAAATTTGGTAACAGAAATTTAGTATGCTGGACGACGGGGTATCGCATAAGCTCGGCTGGTCTGAGATCAGTAGAGCTAAAAATCAGGCTTATTCGTGTTTGATATCCACGCTAAGTTTTTGGGGTATTCCATACAGTATGGGTATTGTAATGACAAAATTATTTGATTACATCAGAACTGTAGGACTGACACATGGACAGAAGAATTAATGTGTCTCAAGTGGCAATTGGATGATTTAATCTATCAAGAGAAACATAGGTAATCACAGATTACAAAGCTCACCTCGTGACAGCAAAATTCAATTCAAACATATTTCTTAGAACATGTATATTGGCTTTTAAAGGCAAAACCACTCAAGCAGAAAAAGTAGGTCAAGGTCATTTTATGAAAGTTTGATCAAAGATACATCCAATATGTAAGTTTGGTACATGTAGCAATTATACTTTGCTCAATATTGGCTTTATAGAGCAAAATCACTCAAGCGGAAAAAGTAGGTCAAGATCATTTTATGAAAGATTGATCAAAGATACATCCAATATGCAAGTTTGGTACATGTATCACTTATACTTTGCTCAATATTGGCTTTTAAAGGCAAAATCACTCAAGCGGAAAAAGTAGGTCGAGGTCATTTTATGAAAGATTGATCAAAGATACATCCAATATGCAAGTTTGGTACATGTATCACTTATACTTTGCTCAATATTGGCTTTTAAAGGCAAAATCACTCAAGCGGAAAAAGTAGGTCAAGGTAATTTTATGAAAGTTTGATCAAAGATACATCCAATATGCAAGTTTGGTACATGTATCACTTATACTTTGCTCAATATTGGCTTTTAAAGGCAAAATCACTCAAGCGAAAAAAGTAGGTCGAGGTCATTTTATGAAAGTTTGATCAAAGATACATCTAATATGCAAGTTTGGAACATCTAGCACTTATACTTTGCTCAATATTGGCTTTTAAAGGCAAAATCACTCAAGCGGAAAAAGTAGGTCAAGGTCATTTTATGAAAGTTTGATCAAAGATACATCCAATATGCATGTAGCACTTATACTTTGCTCAATATTGGCTTTTAAAAGCGAAATCACTCAAGTGGAAAAAGTAGGTCAGATGCTGCATCCGATGCATGGGTCCATCTCGGCATCCAAAGATGAATCACTTGTGCAAGTTTGGTTACTGTAGCATTAGTACTTTGTCAGATACTGAGCTACCCCAAACTTCTTAACCAAGTCACTCAAGCGGAAAATGTAGGTCAGATGCTTCATACGATGCATGGGTTCACCTCAGCATCCAAAGATGAATCACTTGTGCCAGTTTGGTTACTGTAGCATTAGTACTTTGTCAGATACTGAGCTACCCCAAACTTCTTAACCAAGTCACTCAAGCGGAAAATGTAGGTCAGATGCTGCATCCCATGCATGGGTTCACCTCAGCATCCAAAGATGAATCACTTGTGCCAGTTTGGTTACTGTAGCATCAGTACTTTGTCAGATACTGAGCTACCCCAAACTTCTGAACCAAGTCACTCAAGCGGAAAATGTAGGTCAGATGCTGCATACGATGCATGGGTTCACCTCAGCATCTAAAGATGAATCACTTGTGCCAGTTTGGTTACTGTAGCATTAGTACTTTGTCAGATACTGAGCTACCCCAAACTTCTTAACCAAGTCACTCAAGTGGAAAATGTAGGTCAGATGCTGCATCCGATGCATGGGTTCACCTCAGCATCCAAAGATGAATCACTTGTGCCAGTTTGGTTACTGTAGCATTAGTACTTTGTCAGATACTGAGCTACCCCAAACTTCTTAACCGGACGCGGACGCGGACACGGACGCGGACGCGGACGCGTGGGGTTATAGCATAAGCTCACTCAACTTCGTCGAGGTGAGCTAAAAACACAACATGGATTCTTTCTAACAGTTGCTTTATTGGCACTTTACTGCATATAATTAATTACAACCAACAAATATACATATATATAACTATAACATTACTGAACTGGGTAATTCGTACAATGCCTTTGATAAATCTTTGTGTGGAAAATCAAACAAGTACATGCCTAAAAAATAGTGAATAAGATTGAAATGCAAGACAAAATTCTGAATCTAGTTATTCTTCATTACTTCCAAGTGCTGTTATAAAGTATGTTTTTTTCTGACAGCAGACTTGAAAATTTTCATTTCTGTCTTTTTACTTTTTGAAATTTCCTTAAGTAAATTGATTAAGATGCATTTACATGAAATTATTGTAAATGATAAATCTGCGATGAAATAATATTGAAATCTGCAA